>JAQIXA010001107.1:0-28947 GCA_034699045.1 Nanhermannia cf. coronata Gr-Ori-00579
GGTTTTCACTGCCAGGTTTTTACTGCCAGGTTTTCACCGCCAGGAACTCGACCGCCAGGATCTCACCGCCAGGGATGGTCATAGAATCCTTTTAAAGTAGGGTACTTCAAATCAAAGTATTGTAAAAGCTGTAATAATAAACTCAAGATACCTTTTTTCCTGTTTTACCATCTGTATATATAAATTTGTATATACATACTATCGGTGTCAAATATCAAAGACTTATTTGTATTCTTATTTGTATTTTTCTTTAATAATGCAAGCAAAATGCTTATTTGAAGGTACCTACTATTTAGGGTATTCATCTAGGTATCTGATTCTCAACCTTACAAGACTAGTAAATATCATCCGGTCTTTTTATTAACATTTATGAGAATTCTAGCCTACTTTAGAATTCACAAGAATTGCAAAGTTAAATCCCCAATAATAACATGAAATTGGAAACTTTAGGATTTCAATTTTCTCCATTGTACCTATCTATACTAGACTAGAAGTAATATAAACTTCAATTTACTTTCTCAACATGGTCTTTTTGTACCTACAATAACTATTTTATTATCCGGAAATAATTAATTTTTGTGACACAAAAACATGCGCTATTATTCAATAGTAGGGCTACTTTGGTACAATAATTGTAAGTTTCATAAGTAGATACAAATAATAAATGTCTAATACATATATATATCTGTATGTGCGTGTTTCCATCAGAGTCAGAGTAAATAACACCTAAGTACTCTACTTATACATTCAAAATTCAGAATTATGTATGTGTATGCAATTGTATGTAATAAAAAATTCTTTTCAATAATTATAGGTTTTTGAGACATGTGTGTCTCACGTCAGAATTCAAAATATTTTTGATAGCTTGAGTGAATAACAAGAACTTGATAGGTTTACATTTCATGAATGTAAACCTATAAATAATTTCATATTACCTAATGTACATATTTAATTCAGTTAGAACAACATGTTTTGGGCAGCAAAATTATAATCGAATACAAAATTACAAAATAATAACATGAAAATAAATATGATTTACCTAGGTAATTGAATATATTATGATGTACAAATCATAATAATTTGTATTTGTAATTGAAAACTTAAACGTGATATTCGAGATTAGGATCCAAATTCACAAAGTAAACGCAGAATAATTAGGATATTTGAGCACCTCATATAAATATGTACTAATAATACCTTTATGCACCTCATTTAAAGTTTATTTTGATAATTTGTAGATAAGTAACTACCTTTACATGTACGAGTAGCTTATTAAAAATGCACAGGTGAAAGATTCTCTCTATATACTGATGAACTCTTATACATATGAATTTTCGAGTATAAAATGCAAACACTATATTTTTGGTAATGTTGTTCTAAATTTCTTTCTGAATATTTTATCAAGTTTTAGGTAAAAAAATACCTTTTCGTACTTATAAGCCTATTGCCTATACTACAGTATATTTTTCCTGATCCTGACGAAAGTTTGCAAAAAGGGTAGACAAAAACAGGCTCAGATACTAAAAGTTTACTACTGACAGCAAAAGTACAAGAACTAACGGTAGTAGGTATAGTAGTACAAAAGAAGGGGAAATGAGATATTTTGCTCGAGTAAATATCGGATGCTGGAAAACGAGCAAAAAATCCAAATTCAGACAGAGGTAGACAATAAAATCGGGAGCAGAATCATCGATTGAGTTTTTCGGGAAAAAGCATCAGACCTACTATAAAGGTACCTACTACACTACATAGTACTACAAATCCATGGAAAACCATAAGAGTACAGTACTATGACTATGTATATCTAAATATACTTTAGGAAATGGGATAAGTAATAGTGTATAGTATAAAGGAAAGGTAGGAGTATGAGTATGATGGGAAACCATACCATAAGACCTGTTGCAATTGCAAATACTTATCCAGCAAGTCTTTGAGTATTTTTGAGTATTGAAAATGGTAAAGCGATGTTGGGAAAAAACTGGAGACAATTCCATTGGGATTTATGATAGGTATTTTGCATTAGCTGATTGCCCTTACTTTTGCTTTTACTTATCTTTTGCTATTCATACATTATATTCATTGTACTAGAACTAGTAGTACTTATCCTTAGTACTTACACTTTGTATACTACATATACATTTTATATAATACATATTTTAAGTATTTAGTACCTGTGCCTCGATATTTATTGTCATTTTTGCTAAAAATATTTTTCTTGAGAAATAGTACTACATACTTACTTTAACTTATACACAATATACCTACTATGTACCTATTATATTATGGTAGTACCTGCTATTATATATATCATATATATATAATATATATATTATATATATATATAGGGTATATTATATATACCCTATATATAGTAGGGTACTGTAGTACCCTACTATATTATGTTGCTGGGTATTATAGTTCATTTTTATTGTACAGGACATAAAGTGTAAAATATACATAATATTTACTTTCATAAATAAAGAGAAAATAGGGCAAATTTAACGTCACCTTTTAAAGCCCTTTACCACCACTACTATAAGAAGTAGTATTGTCTTAAAATACCATAATCAAAAGTATGCACCAAACAAAGCCAATATACTGATATATCTCTTACCTAATGCTTTTAAGGTTTTTATATTCATTCATGTTTATTTATGATCTCTATATTAAATAAGAGCCCTATATTATACATATTTCCCATTCTTATATTGACACTCACTTTTTTATAAAAATAACTAGGATTTAATCAACAGCTCTTTAGCATTTGATTGGGCGAGCAAAGCTTTTTAACCATTTTGACGATGAGTATTTTGCTATTATTCGACTTTTAAAATCTACCCAGGTCAAAATTTCAAATACCACAAACCTTTTTGAAGTATTCTGATCCATGGACCATCATGGATAGCCTACGATAGCAATCTCAATTTTCCCCAAAATATGTTTACGGTCCTGGGAACCGTAATTTATTTATCAATTAAAACTTTTTGTGGTTCCAATGACCCCTTAAATGGTCCAAAGAACCGCAAGAGGTGGGACCACTTGACCTTTTAGTCGAAATGGCACATCTAGACCCTTCAAGGTCAAATTTGGTTAAAATTGGTTCAGTGGTTTTATACGGCGAATATACAAACAAACAGCGAGACAAACAGACAGACAAAGAGCAAGCAAAGTTGAATTGTAAGGGCTCGCTTCGCTCGCCCAATGTATATTGATCCTCGAGGCACTTGGGCTGTAGTCTAGGTTAAAGATATGAAAAGCTAAATGTTAAAAAAATCACTGAATAACTAAAGGTTGGGTCAATTGAAAATATTTATCATATAAAATTTTAGTAATTAAAATGTACGAGTATGTATATTTTTAAAAACATGTTTCAGCTTTAAAATTGGTTTAAAATAATTTCATTTCATAATTTTGTTTCAGTAATGTCATGCTATAAATCATGATATATCTATCTGTAAATAGGTAGGGTATTCTGAAAGCCATGATTTCAAGAAAGCATTTTGTTTACTCTACTGAAATGTTAAATTAACTTGAATATAATTAATGGAACTTAAGTATTTATTTTATCTTATCTATGTAGTAGTGTAGTATGGTTTAATATTTTAAAAGCTTCATGAAATTTGAAAGCTAGGTAGGTACTTATTTTTGTGTACTTAAGCGAGTATTTTGTGTGATTAGTTTCGTTAAAAGCTTCAAATTTACGACCTCTAAAGTCTAATCTTAATTTATAATCTGTAGTAATATGCAAAATAGCTCATTTCTCCCAAATATAAGGCTGCCTAAGAGCTAATTTTTAGATAAAATATTTCTAGAAAGCACCCTTGAAGTTTACGATTACATTTTATAGATAATTACAACTTAATGGGTGGATGTACGGAGTATACATGACAATAAGTAATAAGATGACTTACAATTTTTTTAAATGACACACATTTGATAGAGAGCAAGAACACACAAGTTATAACAAATACGATTATAAACCATTGGAGGTACTTACAAATGTCACAAATGAGAATGAGGGAAAATATACTCAATATTAATGATGAGTTTCTCAATTGTTTAATATAGAGAATAGACAAATTCTTGAGTGAATCCAATTTTTCATCAGAATAGATTCTCAATCGATTTATTGTTTTTCGAAATTGAATTAAATGAAGGGTCAGTGAGAACTCTTGTACTCGAATTTTTGAAGAACATTTTTTGTTAGTATATTGTTATAAAATTTTCAAGATATCTTGCTCAATTATTCCGTAATTGATCAATTAAAATCAATTAAATATATCAAGTTTTTTTATTTTGGTATGTTTTCACTTTCAGACTTTCTCCAATGTAAATACTAGTATTTTACTGAAATGTGACAGACTTTTCAAACTTTCTGTTGCTTTCACAATGAATATTTCCCACCGACTGACTGAATGGAGTTTGAAATAAGGCCATAACATACCTAAATACCAGTACTTGTAGATAGTAGGGTACTTGGATGCACGAGTACAGGGATTTTTTTACAAAAAAAAAAGTCCGAAAAAGACCGACAAGTTTTTCGAGCCGGATTGTGGATTCTGAGAGTGCGTCTAGATGGAATGGAACATCATCAATGATTCTGGAATTCTTTCATAATTTTTATTTTTTTATACTTTATAAATAGTAGTAATACCAGATAGGGTTCTGGACATAGCTCCACTTGTTGGGCTTTATACTATAGGTAGTAGTCCTTATACTTCTAAAGTAAGGTACAAATGATTTGGCCCATTTTTAGTAGGACATTTGCACTTACTTTCTATACTAGTACTACTAGTACTTTGCTTTCTCCGAAAATGTAAAAACTCAAACAAGAAAAAAAATCTCTTTATTTTTGTTTTTTTCAAGAAGGAAATGCTAATGGAACTTAGAGGCTTAGAGTGTAAGGCTGTGAATGACCTCGTTACATTTTATATTAAGTACTTCTGTACTAATAATTGCTAGTAATACAAGAGAAATTTAATTTAAAAGTATAATAAGCTATGAAATAATAAATTTGAGAAAGAAATCTTGCAAAATGTGAAGTATAGTATTATACCTACTTATTTTACAATGGGTTTATTTCTACCATTATATCCTTAAACAGATACAATGGTCACTTTAGTATAAAGGGCAAGGCTTAGATAGTAAATCTTCAATTTATTTAAACTAAATAACCCAAAAAGTCAAATTTAATACAGAAATAATTAGAATCAAATATTTAATTTTTAAAAATTTGAATTTCAATGATAAATAAACACTCTAATACTAAATGGTAAATACAGCACGAGTCTATTAGTAATTTTATAAGTTTAAGGATATACGAGTAATTGAGAAAAAATGGAATCGCATTTTTTAAGGATTTGAAATTTTTGTAGACTATTAAATATCATATGTCTCAAAATTAAGAAATATTCCCATATTTAAGGCTTTAAACAGATTATGAGATTAAATTGTCCAAAAAGTTTACAACCCTAATTTAGGTGACATTTTAAATCTAAATTTATCTTTTTTAAAATGTACAACAATCAAGTAGGATAGGGTACTGTTAATCTTACAGTTAAATAAAAATGTCTGTAAATTCAAGGCTTAATTTGCTGTTCTTTGAAAACTATCAAGTTTACAGTATAATGTAGGAAAAAATTGAAAAGTTGAAAACTCACCTGTCTGAGTACTTGTATCGAAAAAAGCAGAGGATGTTCTAAAAAAAACCAAATTAATTAAATATTAAGTAAGATAGAATTTTAGAAATAAAAATGTCTTACTCGACAGTCATTGTTGCAATGGTTCCGTCGGTGATTTGTGCACAAGAGTCTCGGCGTCCTCGAGTTTTTGTCATTTCCTCAGATTGAGTCGATTGCCTTCTAAAATATCGAAAATTTCCTAGTTATGTTAAATTCTTGTAGGGTATCTTTATGAAGCTATTTTAAACTACTCGTACTAACAAGACAGCAGATTGTCACATGCAGATAGTACCCTACTTGGCTCGGAGAAAGTTTCTCAAGATTGACACTGGATTTGCAAAAAAATAACTTTTCAAGTACTTGCAAACTTGCATTGTCACTCAAAATTGTCCTTTTTTTGCAAGTGGTACTCATAAATCGAATAGAGTATTAAAGAAATGTTCGACAGATAGTTATGTTCTACTCCTAGTAAATTTATAATACCATATTTGCATAAGTAAATATATTGCATCTTATGGATAATTGTACATATATTAGGTACCTATATGTACTTATATATTATGTACACTAAAAAAAATGTTTGCATAGTTTGTACAAAGTTAAAGTTTTCGAGAAGGGGACCTCCTTTTGTAAATCAATTATGTCATGCTCTTTGTTAACAAAGTACAGTAGATAGCTATTTTTATAATTAATTGATTATACTTCTTAATTCTTATATTATGCATTAAGTTATGTATGACTAGTACATTTATTCTATATTGTAGATAGATAGTACTACGTTTATTAGTAGTACCAATAATCGTTCAAATACATTACCGATATCTATCTTAATCTTAATAGTTTTAGTAATAAGAAATTTACTAGTAAGGTAGATAGTACATACTAACAATATATACTAATACAAGTACAAGTTAGATGTACCTACCTATTTTACTCATTTAAAAAAAAATTGGAAATTTATAAACCCGCTAGTAGTATTATGTCCTTGATTCCGATTCCGATTTTGATATTGATAAGTTAAACACCCTATTATACAGATATTAGAGTAAAAACTATTTGTTTATCGATATTTATGCTATTGTACAAATTTCTCTTTATCGATTAAGAAAAAGTTCCATTTAATAAATAATATTAATAAATTGAAAAGCTAGACAACGGTAGAAAAATCATTTTCATTCATAATTATATAATGGACAATCATTGACAAATCCTTATTAAGCAACTCGTATTAATAATTCATCGATACAGGAAGAAAACTGAAGGTATTTTATGAATGGAAATACATACCTGAAATATGAATAAATAAATAAGTTAATACATATCTGTATATGTTAGATAAGTTAAATTTTTAATAAGATTTACCTGAAATTTCTACAGCGTATCATTTCCTCAGTTGTGGACTGTCTCCGAAACCCTCGAGCTAAATTATTATAATAAGAAATAATTTTTAAAATTTATGATATCAGTATTTAACGTATATAGAATATTTTGAGATGTTTTACCTATCAGGATTTCTTCTGTTGTTGATTGACGTCGAAAGCACGCCTTTTTAAAAAATATATTAATTAGGTATTATAGTAAAAGTTTATTAGTGATATTATACCCTAAATATAATTAATATATCAGTATTTTACTGATAGGCACCTATGTAGTATATTCGATATATAATTCTTTTGTATGTATGTATAACATTAAAAAATCTATGATAATTTCTGAGGAATTTTACTTATGTACAGTATACGCGTATTAAAAATAAAAGGTTATAAATTGGGAAACATGTCAAATAATTATGTAATTTACTGAAGACTAGAAAAGTTTGTATACAAAATAGTAAAAAAGTGCTAATACTTAAAGTTTCTAATATAAAAAAGTAAAAAGCAATTATCTTTTTTAACAAGATCTTTTTTAGTCTTGGAATAACAATTAATATTGAAAAAAATTACATGAACAATTAAGTATATGTGTAGTCATATTATAGTATTAGTAGGTATATTATTAGTATACTGCATTAGTTGTTAGATACCTAGTTACATTTATTTAGTTTCTATCTTATTATGGTTATAGTGAAAAAGTATTTATGTAATGAAAATATTTGAAGGTATTTTTTGTGAATGGCAAATTCTAGGTATAGGATCTTGCGCCTACATTTTGTCTGGATCTTTGTACGGGAGATGGTTCCCGGGAGGAAGTGTCTGGAGATGTATCTGGAGATTTACGAGACCCTCGGCGCTCCTCATTCACCTACAAATGAACACAAATTAGTTCTAATTCTTTCAAAATAGCAGTAATTTTTGCAAAAGCAAAGAAATACGTATCTAAAATTGATTTCGACTCAGAATTTTGACTAATTTTTAAATTAACTCTTAAATATTTTAGCAAAAAGTATCAATTTTTTAAAAATTCAGAAAGAGAAAGCCACATTTCTCTTTCTAAATTTCAAAAATTTAGATTTTAATTATTAGATTTATGGAAAATTCAAAGATTATAAAATATTTTAAAGTATAGAATAAAAGTCATACAGATAGTTGTAATTGAAATAGGTAGAAAGAGGTTCTCACTATTTTATACAGTGTACATTTATAAAAGAATTCGAGTCAAAATATTTATTTGATAGGGTCATTTTTTGCTTACCGTCGATTGTCTCCTAGCTCTGCGTTTACTATGCCTACGACTGAGTCTTTGGTCACCGTCTTCTGCGGCCTAAAATTTAAAATAAATATTAAAATGAATACATATTTTAAGTAGGTATATTTACTGAATCCGGAGATAATGAATCACGTCTTGGTTTTGGATGCTCATCGCCTGTATTATTACTACCACCGATCCCATCCTTTTTTATACAAAAAACAAAATTTAAAAAATTTGAAATATTTATAAATTGTACAAACTTACTTCAGGTGATAAAAAAGGCCTAAAATAGAAAAAATATACGTTTAATTAACAATAAAATTTATACTTAGGATTAAATGAATATAGAGTTAAATTGTGAAAAGTTCTCGAAGTTGAAGCCAAATGAAAAGACAGACAGATACGCAAAATAAAAATGCATAGAAATGTAATCAAATACAATACAAGTACAAAATGCATACTTATATCATGTGAAATAGTAGTAAGTAAGTAAGTAGTTTTGTAAATATTATTAGAAGAAATAGAGACAGAAAATATGAAATAAAGTGATAAAAAAATGAAAAAAACTTAACACTTCAGGCAGTCGATTTGTAGCCGAGTTTGTCGCCTCGCCCCTGATAATAGATAATCTAGTCATTCCGTCACGAAACTTTTTTTCATGAGACTTCGAATCGAATTCCACTAACTCATAGATCTTCGACATCCTAATTTTAAATTGGGTTTTTTAGTAGTCAAAAAAACATGAGGATAATGAGTTGGTTTATTTCATTAGGTAGTGTATTAAAAAATCTCGTTTTCGTGACGGGTCTAAAAATCTATAAAAATCTACCTCTATATCTGTTATTGTGTATTTACTCTGTCTCTGTAATCAAAAAGCAGAGCATTTCCAAAATAAAAACATGCAAAAAAATATCGAAAATTTTGTCACTATAAATTCAAATAGCACAGCGACGACATAAATGTCAAAACCCTGCAAGTTTTTTTTAAAAAAAACTCAAAAAGTATTAAATATTTCATTGAATTTTAGGTAATTTGATCCTCTATTATCCTGATGTTAATTTCTAGCAATTAAAAGTGATATGAAATGGCTTTGCTTTGCAATTTTCTAAAAATAAAATATTGAATTTCAAATTAAATTAATGAAATGAATAAGAATTGTGTGAAATTGAACCCCAGCCTTAGTTCAAAGTTCAAAGCAAATTTAAGCCCACACTTGAAGTGTTTCTATATGATTCTAATAAATAAGTAATAATAATAATAGTAAATGACTAGTCTACTTTTAAATAATAAGTATAGCTTTTGTGTGTTATATTTGTAGTGATGTGATGGTGGTGTGATAAGAAAGGTAAAAAAGAAGGTACTTTGATCCCCTTCGCTTTGTGCCAAATTCGTCAAGAATTGTGGATTGTCTACGAAGTCTGTGAGATTTGGGTGAAGTCTGCCTTTCTGGGGATTTGACCTTTGAGTCTCGCCGGGAAAGCTCTTTTCTGGGTGGTGGGGCTGGCGGGGTTGGTTCTTCAGGTGGAACCGTTGAACTTGGTCCTAAGAAAATTTACATTTTAAAAAGAAATTTAAAAAGAAAGTCGACTTTCTCCATTTGAACTATAAGTACTTACCTGGCTCCACAGGTGCGACGGCTGGTGGGGAAATTATTGTGTCCAATGGTTCTAAAATTACAAGTAGATATATTAGCCAATGAATCAGAAGGTATGTAATATCAAGTTAAATAGAGTATGTAATTTAGTATCAAACCAAAATATTGTTATATTTTAGTCAAATTAGTTACCTAAAAACTTTATATCAGTAAAATGTTAAATGTTTGTTTTTTACTTTGTCATTCTATTTTAAAACATTAAATCGTATGATTGGACTGGCTAATTAAATTTAAAAAATACATGGGATTGTCATAATCATCAAATTTATTGGGTTTTTAAAATATTCTATTAGTAATGCTGTTTATACGAAGCATATGAAGGTTATCAAGTTCTTCAAGAAAGTTTAAAAAAATATATTTTTGCATATTTGCTTTTGGACTATCCTGCATTATCCTTATCCTGCTAGTTATAAAACCGCAAATGCACTGCTAAAAATAAACAAGATATTTATTTATCTACTCGTACTCGTACATTACCTATACGAATAAATTATATCAAAATGTTACGCTAACAAGATGTAACAGAGATAAATGTTTTAACTTACTTTAGATTTATGACAATACTTTTATAGTAGTATACATACAGATATATCTACTTGTAAAAGTAAGTTTTTAATACATTTGGAGTTTATTTTACTTTTTAATTTGAAGATATGCTTGTCAAGTGTGTTATATTGTATCTAGTAGAATATGTAAGTAGGTAAAAGTTTCGAGTTTTGAAATGAATCATGAGTTTTTGTGTATTTCTGAAACTAACATAGGTACTTAAGGGGAAAGGATTACCTATACCTGTAACATTATAGGTGGTGGTGCAGGTGGTCGATGTTGAGGTAGAGATGACCTTCGATGGGGCCATTTGTGACATACCTGGACTGGTCACATGGTGTCTAGGAATCTGGGCCACTGAACCACGGCGACCTCCCAAAGGTGCAGGCACCCTCTTGGACGTATCCACCGATGTCCGTCTTGAAAATTTTCCAACTCCTTTGAGGACATCTGCTGACGATTCACGGCGTTTTGCCTGCCTAACTGCTGCAGATGAACTGGTGATCGTCGAATCACGACGACCCCAAGGAAGACTTCTACAATTTTTGAAAAAAAAGAGCAAAAGAAAAATAGATTCATTGGCCTACTTACGAGTATAATAAGGCTACCTACTTATACTTACATACACACATTACAGTTAAATAGACTATAAAGTCAAACGGAAAACCTTTAATATTCTCAAGATTTTTCGAAGTTTATTATTTAATTTATTATTTATTAAACTAGTAAAATATAAATTAACTACTAACCTTTCATACTTATACCTATTGCCACTATATCCTTATATAGCTTTAACTCTGTAATTGACTAGGTCTCATAATCATAATTTTACTTCCTATTTTCAAAATTTCGCTAAAAGTTACTTTTTATTTTTATTCTAGGTTGTATAACTCATAGTTTTAGCTTTTTAGATTACGGTTACTCGTACACTGCAGATTTTTTTTTTTTACTTTCTCCATGCATTTAATAAAAGTATTTAACTACATATTTAGAACTTGGAAATTGCAAAATTCTTTTTCTAACACATCCGATTATAGTGCTTCAATTTACTAGCAATAGTAGCTACCTATTACCTATTAAAATTTAGTAGGTAGGGTAGGTATAGGTAGTAGGTACCTGCCTAATTCTACGTTAAATTGTACATACTCGTACAATACACCATATTTAAAGTATATAAGTATGTACATATGTAGAGTATGTATATAAATAATAAAAGAGTAGAAATAAAAAATAATAATAGAGGTTTAATAACTATTTTTGCAAGAGTCAAAATCTTTCACTATAGAATGGTTCTATTCTACTACATTCCTAATCCTATTAATATAGGGTACTAGAAAATATCAATACTCTTGAATGAATAATTATCCCGTGTCATATATCAAGAAAGTAATTTAAAAAATTTATTTATTTTGACAAGTCATGCAATAAATATAGCAGACTCGCCGGATTACTGACCTTTAAGAAAGTTCAAAAATCCTTGTTTATATTACTACTAGAAGTACCTACCTATAGAAGTATGTTTATGTAAGTAGGTACATATTACAAAATAAATTTTATTTGTGTTTTAATCAAGATCTTTACTTGCTATAATATGCTCAGATAATATTATAATTTAACTATTTTAGTAAGATTAGGTAAGGTACATTTGTAAAATAGAACAAACCTGGCCAGGTCAGCAAGGGTTTCTCTCCTAGAGAGTGATTTATCCTGTTTTCTGATACTTGACCCTCCCGACCCCCATTCCCTTAAAATGTCCGTCAATTGAGCCAATGAACTTCGACGACGTCGAGTCTGAGGTGGAGAGGTCTCTCGAACCTAATAAGAAGTACACTTTTAAAAAACTCGACTCTAATATTCATTTACTGATATCAGCCTACTACTTGTGTAGATAGTACGTTCTATAATACTACTACATACTTACTACTACAGATTGCAAGTAAGTATTTAGATAGCCATATTAAAGCAAAATATTTTTCTAAAAATAGTCAAGTCAATAAAGTAAGTAGCTTATTTTATCTACTCGAACTCGAAAGTCTCAAAAGTCAAAAGGACTTTGGAGAAAGTCCCTTTTACGGAATACCAGAGAAAGTCTAGATTTAATTCCTAAAAACTTTTTTTTTTTCATATTAGTTAGCTAGTTACATATATTCAAGCTAGTATAAAAAAAATCTTTATTCATTTCAGTTGATAAAAAGGATTTAAAATCTCTACAATTTTTTGAACTTTAGAAAATAATATTGTACTATCTGTATACTATGAATAGGGTTTTCATCAACCATGTTTTACTATCAATTTCTTATATTTAGTTTTTCAAAATGTCAAATTACATAATTTACAATTCAGGAACAATACTTGAAAGCTAGGATAAGGGACTATCTGTAGGTTGATTTCAAGGTTCTTGGGACTAATTTATGAGAATTTTTTTTTATATCCTTTGAACGCTAATACAGAATAATATGTATCAGTATATATAAAAATTGGAAAAATTTAAGAAAAGGTATTACTTCAGTAGGCGGCGAGATAGTTGTGATTTGAGCTGCTGAATCTCGTCGTCCTAATCGAGCTCGAAGAATCTCCTCCTGTTCTTGTTCCCTATTGATTGATTGGTTAAATTTAAAAAAAATCATTAGAATAAATTAAAAATGATTATGATTTGAATATTTACATTACTACTACTAAATCAAATACGACTCAATTTAAAAGATTCCTAGCATCATATACATAATACATATATGTACCCTACCTTTTGTATATGATTGTATAAGACAATCGAAATTTTTCAAGATTTTAATTAAAATTTGCATAAATCTACCTACTACATGTATCAAAATCAGAATAACTATTCATAGTTTTCTAATATTTTGTCTATATTCCTTATCATATTGTAGATAATTGTGTGCTCGTACTGTACAAAATTGTTTCAATATCATGCCCTATCTAGTGTAGTATGTAATCTTATACATTCTTCAGATCTTTTTAGATTAATTTTCTTTTATAAAGTCCTGATAGTACCATATAATAGTATACCTATCCTAATTCTCAAGATAGAATGAAAGCAGAGCCTTGTATTTTACATTAAATGACAATATTAAGATTGCAAATCTCAAAGTCAAAATCTTATACAAACATCTACTAAATACAATATTTATCATTACAAAGACAAAGACTGAAAACAAGAATGAAATTTAAATTAAACTCTATTTGCGGTCCCTCAAACTTCAATAGTAGCGTAATATGTACGAGATTTAAATGACAATTTATATCTATCATTATTATAAAGGATACCCAGAATCAGAATCTAATAAAATTAAAATGAGATTTGAGGAAATAGGTATTTGAGGAATTAAATTACAATATTAGTACCCACCCTACCATAGCTAGGTATACTGTAAAACCACAAAATTGACTTTATAACTTATTATTGAATTGAAATACCCACGAAATTGACATTTTAATGATGCTTTTGATAGAAAATTAAATTCAAAATCTCAATACCCTGAATTCAATTGTCATATTCATATCCATAGAGTACTTCTGCCTCGTGCCTATATTGTAATTGTGATTTATGGAGATAGTATAATAAAATATATTAAATCTGGATTTTAGATACATACCATACATACTTTATAATATTCGTAGTAGTAATTTTATTGTGAAATCCTGTACCATATACTTATATAATAAAAGACACTCTTTAGATCTAGTTTGTTATATGATAGTATAATAGTAGAAAAGAATTTTTGACAATGGATTTGGTTATGAAATGAGAAATGAGAAATATCACGTTTTGCATGAAATCTTGGAAAAGTTTTATTTCGAGGGCTCCTAACTTGAAATGGAAACCAATGCAAAATACTAGGCATAGAAATTTAGTTTAGGATTTCACTTTACTGCAGTATCTGTCTGTATACTGCCCTGCCAAGTACTATAGTCGACAATAATAATTAGAATAATTATTATCTTGAAAGTTTCTGAAATTATTACAAACTACTGGAACTTGACTCAAGTTTTTTCAAACAATACCCAAATAAAATCGGGACAATACTTTTTATGAAAATAGTTTTAAATTTAGCTTTTTCACACTTTTCACAAAACTATTTGAGCCTAAAGATAAGTTGACTTGAAATTCCTGCATTTTATTCTAAATTCTAAAAGATATTATTTCTTAGAATAGCATTGCGATGCGATAAAACTTTTAATACTGATAAATGTCCTACTTAACTTGTAGAGCTTTTTTAACTTTCCCTCCTACATTATTAGTACAAGTTTAAAAATAAATACCTAGGTATGTATCTTACCTACCTACTTATATTAGGTATAGGCACTTTAGTAGGTAAATAAATTTTTAGATTAGCATATTAATTGCACTGGAAAAGTCAAGTTTATTCAGAAAATTTTGCAAAAATGTTCTATAAATGATGTCTAGCATATTTACTAACATTTTTTTACATATATATTTATAGACAGTATGATCCCTAAAGTATTAAATTAAATCCATAAGATATAGAAAAGTAAATATACCTTTGAGTTAATCAAATATTTAGTAACTGGAGGGCACCAACGTGAAATTTGAAAAAGACTTGTTGCCTCCAAGTAGTTTATAAATAATCCGATTTCAAATAAATTCCAATTAAAGGTATGAAATTTACAGTTTTACCTACTATTCGATCTACCTACTTATATACAGTGCAATCCAAAAGTTCGGATATACATACTAGGTAGGTAAAAGAAATTAAACAAATATTCATTTCCGTTTGCAATCTGAAAAGCTTGAATTTTCTAGGTCATAAGAATTTGGAAATTTTAGATTTCAATTCAATTTTTAGAGCCCAATTTTTAAAAAATCTTGAAAATTTTGAATTTAATTGTCTAAAATGACTTTAGAATAACTCTGTATACGGATTTAAAATGAGGTTGAAAAACATAGTACTAATTTGAAATTGAGTTTTCTGAGGTGTGCGTCATAAAATATTGAAATTCTGAGCAAATTGACAAGGACTTGGTTTAAATGCGGATTAGGAATTAATTTGCCTTTGGGTTTTATGGAGTAACACATTTAAAATTCAATTTATTATTTTATCAGACCCTCGAAATACATAAATATTACTAGTACTATATATAATGTACTTGTATATAAGTAATTATTTATTATTATGAGTAGATGTAGATAGCAATATGTAATATGTACAAGATTTTGCCTTGAGTTGATCAAATAATCATTTATTGGATTATTTTGGCTCGTCTGTACTAATCAACTTATACCCCCTTAATACCTAACCTACTAGTAAGTTAGTATACTACACATATTGGTAGTTTTTACTATGAGAATTTCACTAATTACTAGCTACCAGGCATTTGAAAAATATCTATAGACTTTGGGCAAAAAAATTCTTTTTATCAGTTTTATGCCAGTAGTACAGATTAAAGTTTTTGCTTTTTACATAAACCCACGTACTTACTGTATTTCCTCCAAATGTCTAGAAAATTCAGCATTTTATCTCATTTCAGACGGAGAAATTTCTAGAAAAACAGGATTAAATTCACTAACCATGAGGTTTTTACAACTGGATTAGATACATATTATATTTGTTGGAAATCACTTTCGGTTTAAAATACAACTATACTGTAGTTAGTACCCTACTTATTATTATATGAAGATTGTAAACCCTATACGAAATACCTAGTTCTGCATTTGAGTATAAGATTTTGAGTTTTTGAGACTGAATATTAAATCTAATTTTTGATTTTTTGCTGAATTTTGTCTGGTACTAATATATCTCTAGGTACCCAGATAATTTTTTTTATGCAATTTACGAAAATATACTACTACAGCCTCTATAAAGTATGTATATGTATATACATACAATATCTACCCACACTTTAAAGGGTTAGATAAGGGCTAAGCTAAGCTAAGGGTTATATTTCAAGAATCTATCAAATCAAATTTACCTACCTTTTATCATTAGTTTTAAGTTTCATATATGTAGGTACCCGTATGTAAGGTATACTTATACTCGTAGAGTAGATACATAATACTTATTCATAATAGTACTTAATAGTTAAGCATGCCTTGTTCTTAAATAACAGTTCTATTTGAAATCTACATTTTTCAAATAATTTTGAATGTAATTTGATCCAAGTTGTCTGATTTCAGGTTTCTAATGAGTCTAAAATTATAATCAGTCTGAAATAATGGTTGACTGGGATTACTAGGCAAGATTACTACTTATACAGATTATAATAATAATACAAATTATACTATATAGTGAAAGATACTAAAATAATAGGTACTACTGCTATATTCCAAGTATACTGCAGTTTCCTACCTTTTTAATTTGATTTAAGCTTCTATCATCTATGTCAAACATATCTATGTATAAACTAAGATTGCAGTACTAGTATGTATGCATGTATTTTAAATTTATGGAGAAAGTTATAAATAAATTATAGTCCTAAGGACACTCATTTTAATTACATACATACTAGTACCATATTATGCAATAAATAAATATCTACACTACTTATTAAACTAAATCCATTTCAATTCTGAATTTATTAAAATAGTATAATTGTTTATAAAAGTAACTGTATCAGTAGGTACTTACTTTATCAATTCATCAAAGCCATTCACTCCCTTCCAGACAAGTCCAACCTAAACCATTTATCAAAATTAAGTCATAAAATTTATTTCTTTAAATATAGTAAATACCTACGTCAAAATAAACAAAATTTTTAGTCTCGAAATTTAGTTTTTAGACCAAAGAAATGAAATTAAAAGAAAAAAATTATTGTCAAAACTTGAAGATACTTAATTATGGTATGGTATGAAAGTGAAAGTCCTCTTATACTTTACTCATATACTCGTATGGTAAAAATATAAAATTTTGCAATTTCTTACCTGATGTGATAAAATGGGTAGTTGGCAGACAAAACACACCGATGACATTGCTCTAAAGGTGTCAATCAAAATAAAAAAAATGATATAGTAATATATTCACATACTTTTGTCTAAACAGGTACTTTTGCTTTGTCGTAGAAAACACTTTTTAAACCTCAAAAACACATTCTATATTTCAACTGATCATTATATACTACCTACTACTTTAGTGATTGATTAAATAATAGAGTGAGTATATAATTGAGGAGACAAAATGAACATTTGTGAAGAACAATAGTGAATGATGGATATAATAAAAGTGATCTGTCCAATCCTCCAATTCTCTTTAAATTAGTTCTGTACTTATATTATATACTCGAACAAGGACCAGAAACAAGTTTATCACAAGTATGTATAGTAATAAATTTAATGTAGTAGGTACTAGTTAGGATACTATGTATGTATGTAAGTATGAGGATAAAATTCAATTTGTATTCTCGAAATACTGGCCTGATATATGGGTAAATACACTAATACCGAGAAAAACTTGCGCTTCCGTCTCCTATCCCTATCCTATCTATTATTTTTATTATTATGGTTTTCCCTCAAAAACCTAATCTACTATCTATCTTGATATATAAGTATTTGAACAAGGACAACTGAATGTAATTTGATTCATATCTACTTATCTTGGGCTAAAAAAAGAATGTAATAAAATATGGTACAAAATGTCCAAAAACTGGTAAGGTAGGTAGGGTACTATTATTATAGATAGGTACAAGTACTAGGTAATTTGGCAAACCTAAGGTTATAATGTAGGTAATTTGAAATTTGCCATTTGGAATTAGGACTAGGATAATTGGTTTTGTTTATGTATGTATGTTGTGATAATTAGATTGGTGTTTGAGGGGTTGAATATATTGAGTATTGGCGAGAAAAGGGTGGGAAATGAATGACAAAATAATAAATTTGAAGACTAGGCTACGATGTGCCAGTTCAAGTTGAAGTTTTTGGATTTTGGAAAGCAACAGCTTTAAAATGTGTCCGTGACGCACATGTTCTGGAGCAGATCATGCTTGAACACTCGAGTTATAACTTACTACTCAAATAATACAGAATATATAGGTAAAATAGGCAAAATTCCATACTTTTACAGAAATCACTACAAGTTCTTGTGCTACGAGTACAATATAAGGATCAGATCTGATCTTTTGAATGCCGGAAGATAATGCATAATATAACTCTAGTAAAGGGCCTACCTATAATTACAAGTATTTTTATGATTATTAGGTCATATAGTGCATACTACTTTGTATCTAGTAATTTTTTTTAAATTTTAGAAACCAAATTAGATTACGGAAATTAAAATCAATCAAAAAGATGTATGTATATCAGTAATTTGAACATTTTTGTGTACTTTTCTACTATAGTTCAGTTGAAATTCGAACGAAATTTTTGATAAAATTGATTTTTATGTATAGTTTTCCATTTGGTTAGTTCCCTCTGATCTTGAGTATATGAGTCAAGTTAAAAGTGTAATTTAGTTGAGTGGTATAACACATATGTACTGTTATATAGCGACTGATATTTTCTCCGAAAACATTTTCACTCACATTCTCCGAAATTTTAAATCTCTACATTAAGGAAATGGTTGACTTTTATACTTATGCATATCTACTAGGGGAAATACTTATTGTAACTTATAAACTTATAGGGGAAACTTTAGTAGTTTGTTTAATGGAAAATCTTGGGTTTAAAATGAGATAAGCTCAATCACTTTCACATTCAAGGTGAAATTTAAAATACAGATTTGATTCTGAGATTCAGACATTGTATACAGTATACAGGTTTATGTCACATAAACCTGTATATTTCTTTGATTTAAAATATATTAAGAACCATTTATCCTTATTGCAAAATTTTATCTGAATTTTGATAAAATTTCATAAATTTTGAAAATTATTCAAAAAGTATCTTGTTATATAGAAGCCTGAAAATTTCAGCTATAGAAAATATCAATATCAGTAGTACAACTATGATAGCTAAATATATTTGCGTAATTTTCTAGCAATAAGTATTGCACACATACAAGTATTTATTTTTCAATTTTTTTAAATGAATTGCAATCGTTGTAAATTGTATCTGTAGTACCATTTTTAAAATATTAGAAATGTTTATTTTTAACTGAAGCTAAATAAAAAGGAATATATTTCCAAGTTAATTGGAATTTGATAGTCCTTATATACTGTATATACAGAATATAATGTATGTATGTTGTTTGTACAATTCGAATGTAAAATTCTAGAATAAAGTATTTATGTAAATGTACAGCATATCATGTTTTCATTTTCAAATATCCGGCTTGCTTTTAAAAGTAATTTTTTTGAGAAATTTAATCCTTATTATACTCGTATAGTAGGTACCAACTATTTTTTAGCTCAAAACTATTATGCTTAATGTACCTGCTCATATACTACCTACTCGTATCGTACAAATGTAGTTTTAAGGATCTAAAATAAACATGAAATTGAGACAGAATTTTTAATTTTAAAGCAAATTTTAATGACATTCGTTCAGTTCAGACAGAAACTGGTAGATTCTGATTTCAAAAATATAAACTTTTACTCTAACTAAAAAATATACGAAACTTGAGCTTATAATACCTACATACTACATAGTAGCTGATTCTGAGAATTTTAGTTTAGACAAATTTTTCCTACTCGTAGTTGACCTCGATTAGAGACTTTGAACTTTTTAAAAAAGTCTAAAAATAGTTCTAATCTCAAATAGTCTCCCTGCCTTTTATTTATTTTTTTTGCTTTCAATTTCCAATTCAGTCGCAAGAGTCTTTTGTTGACTTTATCTCGTAGAAAATCAAATCAAATTAAAAATTTGGCCTTGGCAAAATAGATAAGTGAAAGTCAAAGGGATTTTGGAATTGAAAATAAAAAGATTTTTGTGATGACTTTCTTTCAATTACAGTTCAATAGGTTGAGTTTAGTAAAAGTGTTTTTGGTCAAAAAAAGGGTGACATGGCAGAAAAATGCTTTCACTTTTCTGCTTCTTTTTTTTTACAAATAACTGTCTTTTGAGTAAGGAAATGATATAGTAAATACACGTGATATAGAAAATACACATGTTTTAATAGTGTGCTTGTAAAGTTATTAGGTTTTAAAAGCACTGAAGCAACAAGTTTCACTCAAGAACCGAGTAAAAATCAATGAAGCAGAGAAACATGTCCAAATCCCCTTAATTTATAAAGACATAAAGTATCTAGTTCCACTACTACATAATATTGTATATCCGTAACAAGAACAGGGTTGTAAAGATCACACTTTTTTGAAAAGTCTCGGAAATTTTGCCATTTATTATACCTTAAATCAAATTATTAGAATATAACAACACTTTAATAAGAGATTTTTCAAAATTTTCTTGAAAAATTTGCAAATTTTATGAATCTTTAGATATGTAGGCTAATAAAATTATGTTCAAAATGCAATTTTTTTCAAAATATCTAATTTATATTGCTCTTTTCTTTTTTTTGGGATCAATAAAAGATGAAATTTAGTTAAACTGATTATATAATTAGCAGATTTTCATAAGTAGTTACATAGAATTAAGAATAGCATGTACAAAAAACTCAAACTAAAATAACTCTGCTTTATAACAAAAAATAAAGAAAGTTACATCGAATTCAGCTTGTTCGATTTTTCGTAAAAATCCGGTTTGGTTAACCATCTACAAAAATTGGATTCTTTGAGACACATTTCCCTTCCTTTTTTATAACTTTGTAGAATTCCTATCATTTAGGTTACTACCTATACAAGTAGTTCTTTGTATACCTACCTACTTATACGATAGGACTACCAATTGTAAGTAGGTACTTATAAAGGAAATGAGAACTTTCCTCGGTATCCCTATAGGCGAAAAATAAGAAGGTGTTAACAGAAGGATAATGTGGGGAAAAGTAAATAGCAATTTTACAAATCACTGGGTTCTCAAAGGACATACAAATCCTTATTTGACTACATACTTACTTTAACTATAACAATCCTTGTCTTTGAACTAACAAAAAACAATCCTAAATTTTAAACAGTTAGGAAATTATAGCAAGCAAAATCCAAGCAAAATCCTCAAGCAAAATTATAGCAAGCAGTAAGATATTTATTTTAAGAATTTATTTTATTAGTAGTTCTAAAATGTGGAATTACAGAATGTATTAGTACCCTATTATTGATGTTTTAAATACTTTTTGTTTAATTTATACCCTAGGAACTGAGGATTGGAATTTTTCAACTGTAGTATTTTATAATGATGAGAATTGGAGATGGAATTTATTCTAGAAAATCAGAGAAATATTTTGAAAACTTTCTCCAAAACATCTACAAATACGGAGTAGATACTTTCCATAGAATATTATGGTATTTGATTGTAATGTAGAAGTCTATTTATTATTTTTTTTTATATAGAATGTACTTATATATAAAAGAGATTCGAGTATTATGTAAGTAAAAAAAAAGTTTTTTTTCAAAATAATGTTCATCTGCTTAACTTAGAAAGGATTTCCAAGAAAAAAAGTCATGCCATTTTTCATATACTTATCTATACTATTACTACTTACTATAGTATAAGCTACCTATAGTGCCCTACTATAGTTGAAATATAAAAAGACCTGGTAATAATTATAGGGAAAGTAGAAATGAGGTCAAAAAAAATCTCATTTTCCCAATGGATATAAATCGGGAATCTCATAATAATCTTTTTTTTTTTACTCATTTTTAATACCATACTTGTATGGAAATTGAATTGAATTCGATTTTGAAATTATAACAATTATTAATTACTTTCTCTCAAGCTCTTTGTTAAAAATTTTTAATTAATTTTTACTAATCTTTGTAATTTTTGCACATTGTACTGATAATACATAGTTGGGTAAGGTTAAAAGGTACTAGTTATACAATTTTTAATTATCTAGATAGTTTTAAATTCCAGAAAAGTTTGACAAAAAATAAATTGAAGTTGCTTCATAATAAGTTTAAAAATATCTACTACAAGTACCATGTACATTCTTTTATTGGATCGAAATACCCTACTATATAGTATTCAGTATATTTGTACTAGGTATACCTTGAACATAACCTAGAATCTCAAATCTTGAATCTTTGAATTTCGGTGAAAAAAGTGGAGAAAGTCATAACAAACAGAAGATAGTAGACAGGAGAAAGTGACAAGTAAAAGCTTTATAATAATAATAAATGATGCACAACAAAAACATCCGTCATTATCGCCACCCCTCATGGAGATATAACCTTCTATCTCTAGCTATAGAGTACCTAGAGAAGTGGAGGAAAATATAAACTTTTTATGAGACATTTTCTCAAAATAAATACTGTCAAATGTCAATCTCAAATCAAAATTTCGAGTAAACTGATAAATTTTGAAAAAAAGGCGAGCTCAATGCCTAATTGAAACTTTTAAAACTTTTCAAAGGACAAATTTGGGAATTAAATTAAAGAAAAAGTTTAGTAGGTTAGCTCTTTTTTGATTTTGTCTAAATCTAAATGACATTAATTTTACACTTTTTCTTATGTGAAAATATACAATGTGTAGGTATAATAAAAATGAATATAATGGTAAGTATGTAAGGTACTTATTAGCTAATACAGAATATTTAGGGAAATTTAGACCTAGCATTGTATATGTTCTACTTGTACTAGAGGATATTTGAGAATCTGAAATCAAATGACATGGACTATCACAACACAAAAGATTTATATGACTATTGGGACTCTCATCACACTTTATCAAGTATCCAAATACTGATAGTAGGTACTTACCTACTGCTATCTGTATTTGTAGTAGGTTATATGATATTTACTACAAATTCAAATCCTACTTTTCAAGGATACTATTTTATCCAGTCTCAAGTGTACTTCTTCTATGGGTATTCTATACCTACAGTCTACAGTATCAACTATTCTTACTATCATTCAATATAATGAAGATTAATAGAAAATGAATAATTTTATGTTTAGGTACTCCTTTTATTACATAGATGATAAATAGGTAAGTAAGGAATAAAAAGGGTACTACAAATACAAACTATATAAGTAGAGCAGAGTATAATGAATTATATATATAGGGTACTCAATTTTAATAGTTGGAAATTCATTATTTCCTTGATATATATATATATTTAGAAGTTGTAAAAAGATGATAGATTATTACATATTATATCGGTAGGTAAATGATGATATCATTAACAATTGCAATAGGAGATTATCAAAATTTTGTGTAGGTGTAAAAGAATAAATATACGGAGAATAATAAAATACACATTTATGATTTATTTGTTATATATTCTACAAAGTATAAAATCGAAATCGAGATATATTTTTCATTTATTGATAGATAATTCTATAAAAAATTCTAAATTCTATTAAAATTAAATAGGTACGTAAATACTACAACTACAACAGGGTTATCCATATATATATGGCGAAAAATTTGAATTTTTTAAATATTAGAATACCCTGTACATACATACCACAGTTTTAAAAGGTTCTGTAAATTCTCTATAAATTTAATACCTACTAGGTAAATAAATGGAAATAGAAGTTGATTCAAAAAAGCAACATTATTTTTATAAGAAGAAGCTGTCTAGAGTCTAGAACTTGAATAAACTTGATCTTGTTTGCATTAACTTTAACTTTAGGTAGAGGTGTTTTGATACTGGAAATTGAAAATGAATTTATAAAAGTATCGATGTAATGAAAAAATAATAAGCTTAAGGTTGGTAATACCTTACCAAGAGAAGTAGGGTACACTTATCTTTATATATGGATCTAATATTAGTACCTACGTATTGTTATTTTATTTTTAATTTCAACATACCCTTCAATAATAGCAACACCAAATTGTGTTGAAATACCCCCTATTTCCATAATTTCACAAAAGTCAAAACTGGTCCCCTTATCCTCAACTTGAACTTCCTCGCCGTCTGATTCCTCCTTGATAAACTGCAAGTTCACAAAACTCAGATTTCGACGCCATTTCAGCAAATAGTGTGGCAGTGAAAAGTAAGAAACGTGAGATCTGTTCTTTGACATTGAAATGGCCTTTTGGTGGTACAAAAAAACCGAATGTTTCCAATACTGACTGGTCTAAAATAAATACAGACCGATCCAAATTATAAATGTAATTAAAATTAGCCCGAAATATAAATGGATTCTTTTTCACACTTTTCTAAATACGAGTATTTTTAGAAAATTATCTAGAACGGTTAATATTCTGATATTGATATTTTGAGCTAATTTTAGTCGCATTTATAATTTGAACCAGTCGGTATTTATTTTTGACCAGTCGATGTCGATATACCTAAAATCCTTAAGATTTGACCCCGTTTTCTCCTATTTTTATAACTTTAAGTAGATTATATTTATACAGATAATGTTCACTTGATGATTCTGGTGTAATTTGAGCTGGAAGGATATCACTTTAAGCTCGAAGCTAATAATGCACTAATGATTTCAACTAGTACTAGTAAAAAAAAAGCAACAAGTTGAAGATGGTTAAAAAGAACGTAGATAATCAGCTTTGACTTTTCTCATGAATGGTTTCTGGACAAGTTAAGACTTTATACTTGGGGTATTTTATTTTTTAAAAAACTCAAAAAATAAGTTCTAGTACTACTTTATTGTTCAAGAGATAATCTTCAAATGTCGTCAATTCTTTATGCCCACGAAATATTGTAAGTAGGTAGATAGTTGATGATTTTATTACCTTTCATTAAATTATTTCTATACCATTTCTTACTCTATTCAGGTAGAAGAAGATGATTGGTAAATCAAAATATCCTCGTTGGTTGACAACCCATTTAAAAATATAACAAAAAATACATAATATTATATAATTCCTACAAGTTTGAAATTGACGTCAAATCAATATACGAGTAGGTAAATCAGTATAAGGTAAATTAATTTCATTTCCTTTTTACAAAGTTCAAAATCTAATAGTACCCTATCTGTATTTACGATGGAAAAATTGAATTATTTTGTCAATAAAAGCATGTTTACCCTCATTACAAATAGTCCATAGTACGAGTAGAATAAAAGATTTAGTAAAAAAGCTACGAAAATAAGTTTAAAACTAATAGTATATACAGAGTAGGTACCTTACAGAATTAGAGAGGATGTTCACTTAATTTTAAACTGATTTTAGGCATCCTCCAACTAAAAGAGAGCTACTTAGGCTTTTGTACTCTAGATGTATGGATTTTATTGTATCCTACCTACCAAGTTAATTAGGATACAATTTGTATAAAATGATCATGGACTTTAAACTAATGGTTTTTACAAATAGTAGGGTACACTAGTTGTTGTAAGAGTACATATATCATATCAATAAATTATAAAATAATTATAAGAATAAGTATTATTCAAATAGCAATTATCACTGTAATGTAAAAAATATTTCCCATAACATAAGTAAGATGCCAATTTAATGATAAGCAAAAACTTTGCTGAAATCTAAAAAGGTCTGTAAAGTCTGTAGAAATTGTAAAGTCGGTCTCATTTACTTCATTTAAATATGTAATTTATTCTTTTATTAAAAAACTTTTTTGAAAAAAACGAAAAGGTTATCAGGAGCTTTCACTCTTTTGAAAAGTTGAATACTTTTTCATTTCCCTTTATTATTTATTATTATACTCGTTACATTATTATGTATTATTACAAAGAAATGATATTTTATTGAAAATATCTGTAATGTGTTCATATTTGATCTCAATCAAAAATCTAGAATTCATTGTAAAGCTCTTATTAATCGTAAATCTAAAGGAACAAAGAATCAAACCTTACAAATAGTCATAGCTATAGCCTATGCATTTGCATACCTCTAATAATAGAGCAGGTAGTATAGGATATATTGTAAAATAACAAAAACAAAGCTTTTCAAAATACTATATGTAATAATACCTAATTCAAATATCTTGGGTTTGTTCAAAATTTTCCATTTTGAATCAATTGAATCGGGATTTTTAGATAATTAGAACTGTTAAAATATCAGTATTTAAATATTCTCAATTTGAAAAATTTATTTTAATTTTGGTCAAACTTTGACTTTAAAAGTTAATTTCGAAAAACTTTGTAATGCCCAATATCTATTTACGATTAGTGATTTTTAAATGCCCCTACTCTATCTGTAACTATCTATGAGTATGAATATGGATAGTACACTACCTATTGTAAATCTTAACTCTTTTGGAATTAAAATTACAAAACTTGAAATTACTTTCTAATTTCTATCTTTTCCATTCTGAAAATCTGGATAGTTATAAAATCTTATTAAGGCACAATTAACTACTTACCTTTAATTTTACAAACTTATCTAACTTTATTTTATATCCTAACGGTAGGATTCCTAATTCCTACCTAAACTTGCTTTAATTTTAATAAAAAATAAAAAAAATCATAATACAGTAGGAGGTAGGTAGGTAATACGCTTTGTACCTACGTAAATTGTAAACCTGTTAATAATTTGACATATACTGTAGATTAAGTATAGGATTATAAACTGTAAATTAGATGTCAAATACATGCAAGATTCTGCTGTGAAATATCTTTAAATCTATTTTTAGTTGACCCATTTTAGTTAAAATGGTCACAAAACACAACAAAGAATAATCAATTTGTTATACCTTATATATAAGGGCGAAATAAGTAAACAAGGTAAACAGAGTAAACAGTAAACAGAAAGCTTAGAATAGAATATTCTACAGATATTAGTAATTTAGGTAACTCATTCATAAACCGATATAAATTTCTATAGATTTGAAAAACATAATTTTAAATGCAATTAAAATGCGAATACAAACATGTCAATAGAAGATTACTCATTAAAAGATACAATGTGTAAGAGTAATACATTGGTATCGAAAAATGATCGAAAATTCGAAATTATTTTTCAAAAAGACTCAAAAATGACATATTTTTATTATCTATGCTAAATTAATCTCTAGACTTTAATTACAAGACAATTAGTCTTGAAATTTCCATCCAAATATTTGCAAAATTGTAAAGTACCTACCTATCTAATATAGTTAGATTCATTTCATTCTGATTTTATTAGCGGTCAAGTAAGTACATACAAAGTTAAATTAAATGATCAAATTTCTATTTCTATTTCAAACTCCAAACCAGCATGTATTTCAAAATTTCAAACTTCAAACATGAGAATCTGAGGTCCAATAAATATACTTGTGACTTGTACTACATACCCTGATAGATAAAAGGCTTGCGGTTTATTTTCATAAAGTAGAATAAAATAAATGGCTAGCTAAATATCTGTTTGAAATCCATATTTACCCAGCATGCATAGTTTCAAATGTAGGCTGTAGGTAATTGACTTTTTTTTCAATTTTTTATAAAAATAGAGCAAATAATTTCTCAATAAATAGGTAAAGTACCTATTTTAAATGGGGTTTGTGTTTTATTTCGCAAGCCTTTGAGTCTTTGAACTAGTCCTCGAGCTATGTAAAATAATTCAATGTAGAAATTCTGGCTTGCTATGAGTTTGAGAATTGAAAACTTGAGGGTTTGACAGATTTTATATGGGTAAGACAAAGGCTTGTTAAATAGTCTTTTCTGTTCTGCCTCTATTCTGATGTTCTAAAAGGAAAGAATCGATTGATCGTTATTTTCTATAAGAACAAGTAATATTTTATATTCGATAGATATGCAATACATAGTATAAAAGTACCCTACCTAGTTAGTAAATGTATTTTACAGTATCTCAGCACATACCATAGTATCTGGGTATGAAGGCCCTTTCACGTAAATTATTCTAGCAAAAAGGGATCAAAGGAAAAAAAGGAATATTGTTCCAAAACCAAAAACTTTTTAACTCTATATACCTAGTATTAGTACTGTAGACTGTAGGTATACTTCATCCATGTTTATTTTCCATTTTATTTCAATATCTCTAGGAAAACTAACTAGGTATGGTATGCCATCCTGATGACGTCTATAACTTAAAATATTAGATTTTACAAGCATATTCTTTTTCAAAAGTTTGTCCTATTTTACTCTAAACATATCACGCAAATAACTTGTATATTATCTATTTTATTTTATCAAAAAGTTTTAACTACCTAAAAATACTCAACTAAAAACCAAAATCGATACTTTACTAACTATAGTATCTTACAACAGATACGTACTTACATATTAGTTTACTACAAAGTATCAGTTCAGTAGTATGTACTTCTAGAAAGTAGATTTGATGAAGACAACTTTCCCAAAATGAGTTTAAAAAGTAAAATTGTGAAATATTTGGTTGTAGACTGTATATATCGTAGTAAATACATACTTTGTATTAAGAAAAGCAAACTTTTTTTCTTTTTTCAATTGCTAATTATGTGACTTAAATCACAAACCTACTACACTAACGATAAGTAGCTTAGTAAAATAAATAACTTGATTACTTTTCTGTAATTTACTTTTTAAATACTTTCTTACCAAATTGTCAATTACCCAAGGTGTAATTAATAATCGTACAGATAA
>JAQIXA010001108.1:0-28926 GCA_034699045.1 Nanhermannia cf. coronata Gr-Ori-00579
TTTATGCTGTAGGTCAAAAAAAAATTTATGTTTATGCTTATGTTTATGTTGTGAATTTTCAAAATGCCCAAGTGTGGACATGATTAAACTAGCTAATGACTATGACTTACTTGGACTTGGATAATTTAATCCATGTAGGTACTTCATTAGATTCTTAAATCAAAAGTACGTACAATTAGCAAAAATTGGGATAATTTCACTAAACTCTAGAGATATGTTATGTGAATTTTCTAAGAATTGAAATATGTAATAACGCAATTAATCCATTAATAAAGTAAATCTAATTATAATTGAATACGTAAGTTATTGATAAAGACTTTTATGAAATGAGAAAAAATGATTTACAAATTTGAGTATGTACTAATACCTTCCAATAATACAAACGAGTATTAGTTTTACCTAGTTAAAGACAGTTTTAGTTTTACTCAATGCAGATTTATACGCATTGAACATATACCATATATTATATTATATAAAGTAATGTATGTAAATATATACGGAGTACTTACTATACTTGCTTCTACTTTTATAGTACCTAATTGTAGCTCTTATAAATTATTTTATAACTTGATTTTTTTGTACAAGCAAAGATCACTCTTGAGGTCAAATGTTTATCATTAAGTCACTTGTCTAGGACTTAAACTATACTAATAATTAGGCCTGATAATTGATAAAACATAGGCAATACGAATTTATACAATGTATCTCATTTTTAATTTCGAGTTAACCTAGTACCTATAAACTATAATCTTTATATAAACCTATATAAACATTAGTTATATTTCACTATCACTGATATATGTATCGTATCGATAAAGTTTCGATACTCGTACCTATGTTCACTTATCTTTAGAAATTATGAATTAAAGAATCAGTTTTTTAAAATTGATATAATTTATAATTTATCTACTTCGTTTAAACGTACCTTCAATTATATAGTAGAGTAGTCAGTACATTATATTAAGATAGTAAGTTCACTCTGCATGTAGATAAGTATGTATATGAGTATATAGGTAATAGGTATGTATTTAACTTAAAAATAACTGCAAGTGCAAGCTTAACATTTCTTGGAAAAAATTTATTTTATCAAATTGTAAGAAATTTTAATAGCCTTCTTATCCCCATCCAAAGATACGAGGACCTCAAATGTCAAATTCAAAACATATACTAAGTATTCATTACTGTGCATTTAAATCTCATCTTGTCTGGTATGTACCAGTCTAACTTATGATGATATTATCATAGTGTTTTTACTACCTAACAAATAAGGATAAAACTATCAAATTGGAGTCTCCATAAGAAAAGTTTGTAAGTTTTCTAGAAGTCATTGATTTAATTTTTATTAGTCTATTGACTTTAATAAAGGTTAATAAATACGAATATAATGTGATATTTTGAATTTGATGGTCAAGTGTTTAATAATTTTGATAATTCTTACTCAATTTTGTGTCAGCCGGTACATTGGGTATGCAGTCTCGAAGTTCTGCAAAGGCATTGTTAATTGACTGAGTTCTCCGTCTCTCCTTCTTGTTCGCCGTATTTCGGCGTTTGACGGGCCGAGGTCCGATTCTAATACCATTCGGTGTGTCGGAGGGTGAAGCCGAGGAATTTATAAGTAAGGGGTCAGGACTAGTGACATCGGTCGTGATGCAGTTCCAGGCATAATTGGCCGAAGAACTTGCTGGATTTTGTGGCGATCTGCTTGATCCGAAATATTCTGGACCACTTCCACCACTACAACAATCCTCGACTTCACTTCCATACTGATGCTGGTGGATGATTTGATTGCTGGAATGCTGATGGTGATGAAAATCATAGTACGAGGTGGTGGAACTATTGTGCAAACTACCATGGTTTGGAGAGACAAAGTCACTGTTGTAGTTCTCATCTGGACTCTGACCATTCCAGCTATAGTCTGGATAGCCTGGAGAATCCGTACAATTCATGTTGATGGCAAGTGCTACGGAACAGAGCATTTCACCACGAACGACAAATACACAAAAAAAATACTTTTCAAATTTTACGAGGGGTAATACAAGAATACAAAAAATACAAGAAATGATGATCTAGTCAAGACTCTTTTTTAAAGATTCTTGTATAGAATACTGGTGGGTTGGATGGTAATGGTGAGGTTTCTAGAGTTACTTGATCACATGCCTAGGCTTTAGGGCTGTAGTTTAGTAAGTATACGTTTAATTAGGCTGAAGTGAACCGAAGTAAAGAGCCAGAACGAGATTAAAGAGATTAAAGAGCCGAAAGAAAGTCAAGTGAGAACTGTTTGGTCCATGTGCCGAATGGATTTGGGACTAGGATTACTGGGTTGGAATTGGGATTGGAATTGCGATTGTATTGTAAAGATTTTCTACAGGCAGTATACCTTACAGATGAATACAGATAGAGAAGAGATTGGATAAAAGTTTGAGGGAGGGGCCCCAAATTTGCCTCTGCTGGGCTCCTCCTGGCCTCCAATTTATAATAACCATCCCACAAGTACATAAGTAAATACACTCATTTAAGTATTTGCATTTAAAAGATTTTTTAAAGTGCTTTAACTTGATATTTTAATCATATTATAATATAATGTGACTTCATAATCAGACTAATTGTAAGAAGGCTTGCATGATGTGTAGAATAAATTGTAAAATTAGCAAATAGCCATTAAACACATGTATGAATTTATCTAATTAAGTGGGTACTTTAATAATGATTTATTGAAATTTATTAAATATAGTAGGGTATCTAAAGATAAGTATGATCCTTTATAAAAGAATTTACTCACTGAAATATACTACAAACATACAAGACACAAGTACATACCTATTATGTTTTCGTGTTATTGATAGTCTCAATTTTACACAAGTTTATAGTATCTGTACTACACTACTCGCAAATAGGTACCCTACAAGCAAATTTTTAGTCCTGAATTAAGTGACTAGACCATAATATATGTATAGTATGCCTAGATGCTTTGAAATCGCAATCTTACCATAATAAAGTACCCTACCTACTAATAGATAATAGGTAGTGATTTGTATAATAGACTACGTATCTAATTGATTTTCTAGAAAAAAATGAAAATAATTTACAACTGAAATCAAGTAAAATGGGCTACTAGTGTCTAATAGTATATAGCAGCATACTTAAAAAATTTTAAATGTGTTGTCATAATCTATATAAACTTACAAGCACCTAATTAACAGATTTTTATTCTGTATAATACGAGTATCTTTGTGTATAAACTAATAAAATTTAGATTTTTTGGCAATTTTATTAATTAACTTAGAATTAATCGTCTGGATTTTTATAAATTTTGACTAGAGGTCTAGTAACTTATAGCTTCAGTAAAATTACTTGAAATTTTTGTTTAAAAGCCAAGAAAAAACAGGCATGCACATTGCTGATATTATTGAAAGACTTTTTATTATATTTTTTTATCTGGTAGGCCGTTTTATCACATCACTCGACTCTGTTTATTTCTTCTACTGTAGGTGCTAGATAGGATACTATGTACAAGTATTAAATGAACTTTTTACCAACTTGTATCATACTTACAGCTCCTATATAACCTTATCCTAAGATGAACTGATCTCCGGACTTTTTTTTGTGTTTATATTAGCTCAACTTCTTGAGAAAAAAAGAGAAATAAATAGTCATATTTTTTTATTTTTTGAAGAAAAAAAATGTATCTATATCTTTTAAATGTTTTACTAGTATCATTTCACTACTATTCAAAACAGAAACAGACTCATAAATAGTATTAGACAGTAGATAGATTTGGATTTGGTTCCATAAAAAAGGGGCAAAATTCGGACTCAGATTACACTTACCCACACACACCACCATAAATACGGTCGATTACCACCATGATAGCTCAAAATTAGTAAAGGACCTCATTTTTTACCCTTTGTTTCAATCCTCACTTTTGAAATTACACCCTTCTTAAACTATGTACCTATTTTCTATTTACTACCATGATAGGTTTGATAACGATAACTGATACTGATAGAGTACTTTTTTCATATAAACTTTCATCATAGCTATAGTTAATAGTAATACCTACATACTTGGGAAAAGTAAATCATATAATGTAGTAGATCTTACTGGTATTATTGTACAACTACGAAACGAAGGTTGACTTTTTCTAAACTAATAAATACTTGAGTATTTTTATAAACTCCTCAATCATAACTCAACCACTCGATATACACATCTGAATAAACAATTTCCATTCCAACTTCAACTTAACTATCTAGAAGATTTCCTTTAAAAGTAGTACAAGATTGATCTGGAGCATTCGAAATTCATCTTTGCCTTTCAAACTTAAAATAACTCGATAATTTATGGGGCAATTTAGACCCATGTATATTTATATGTACCCTACTATGTGCCTACTGATTCTACCTACTTGAGTACCACCAACAATCCAGGGTGTATATTTAATCGTAAAAAAGCTCATCTGTTTTTCTTTAAATTAAAAGTTTAGGATCATCTAGTACCTACATAGTATTTAGCTTAGCATACATTTTAATGTAGTATCTACTGATATTTAAACAAGTAGGTAGTACAAGTATTAATTACAAGTATTCTACAAATATGGCAATTTCTTAAATTGCATTTTAGTTTAGTGCTCCTTTAATACCAAAATATACTTTTGAAAAACAGTATCGAAGTATCTGTAAATAGTATGTATAAAGTTTAGAATTGGGATTGGGATTGGGATAACATTTTTGTAATGTAATAATAAGTAACACTAAAGTAATAACCTTAATTCATCTAAATCAAGGATAAGTTTGCTGTTGATTTATAATAGTAGGTTTGGATTTACTGATATTACACAGTAAAGTAATGAGGCAGTAAAGTGATACAATTACCAGTATATTGTGTATATTTTTTTAAATCCAAAATACACTAGTTAGATATTTAGGCACAAAATATCAAGAATAACAAGCAATTCAAAAAAACTAAATCGAATAATTTGAGTTAAATTCTTCTGACATTTTTCTCAAATTACTAAACTGAATGATTACCTCTTTGAAACTAGTATTATTTTACTAAATTGGTTTAAAATTGTATGAACTGAGTATCTTAAATGAACTTTAAATAAGTGATTATTTATTATTGTTTCCGTTTGTATCAAAATACATTAACGCCTACTTTTCTTTAAATTTTTTCGAATTTCAGAAAAAACTTGACTGATTCTTTAAAAGCGTATTTTACTCTTATGTTTACTCTAATTTACTCGTATTATCTAATCCATAATTTATTTAATAAATACTAACTCAGTATAGTAAGAGTAACTGCCTACTACTAGATATTTTATCGACGTGATTCAAAATTCAGAAAAAAAATCCCATAAAACGATAATTGGTATTTATAAGAATATCCGTAATTTGGTACACTTGCCTTGCATGATCAAATGTCAAAATATGTAAAAGCTTTACTACCCCATGTATTATATAAATATAATGTACTAGATGGTATGTATCTAGATAGATAGATTGAGTAGTGAGTAGGGTACTTAAGCATTTTGTCCTTCACATGAATGCACTTACCTATGTACCAATATGCTTCTAAATATTGTGTACTTATGTAGATAAAAAATGATATTTTACTAGAAAAAGACAAATGAGAGAGTAAGTTCAATCTGAGACCCTTATTCTCTTCTCTTTTAATTTAATATACTGGGTTGTAGGCTACTATATGTATGTAGTTGAATCATTGTAGAAGTAGTAGCAGGACAATGAAAAAACCATCAACTTGGTTCTCGTGATCGCTGAATCGTGGATATGAATGATACACCTACAATATATATCTGTGCTTATGTATATTTAGTTACATACTCGTATAATGGGAAAAAACCAAGAGTAAGTTATTTAGTTGTGGAAATGATTGTTTTAAGGGTCTCCTCAGAAAAAAGTTGAAAACACAAGTACCTAGTTGATTTTAAATTTCAGTCTAAAATGGGACAAAATAATCTATTTTGAGGTACATAAGGTTAAAATGTCTAGAAACAAAATATCCTTACTACTTACTAAATTCAGGATCCGTAGGCGTAGGATACTCCGTAGGATTAGTAAAACATAATCTAAACTAATTAAAATAAAGCAGTTACAATTTTTGTATTTTGTATAGTATATACTCGTTATTTCAAATGTATAAATAAATAAATATATATATAGGTATCCTACTATATAGTTTATAAACTTATGAAAAAAAAATCTTCAAAATTCTGCAAAATTCAAAATAATTTTATTACGATTACGATTACGATACTTATTAAACTTGATAAGTTGTGTCGGGAAAAATACATAGTAGTTAGTCATAGTCATAGTCATAGTCATAGTCATAGTCATAGTCATAGTCATAGTCATAGTCATAGTCATAGTCATAGTCATAGTGATAGTCATAGTCATAGTCATAGTCATAGTCATAGTGAAGTATGTATAAATAATTTTTCCTCTAATCATTTCTTTATCTTCTACTTATTGAATCATTTTACTTTTGAACATTTTATTCGTGTATCTAATTGTCTATTACAAGACAAGGTATATTTACGGGTTCAGTACTCAATAGATTATTAAGATGTGTTGATGATGAAGCTGTGGTTCATTTCTGACTGAATTGCACTTGTCTTGTAACCTGTACTGTTTACACTAGGTACATAAATAGATTATATACTTCATAGTAGTATCTATTAAAGGATATATTGTGAAGAGTATATTTGCCGCTCTGTCATTGGATGAAACGCCCCCCTTTCCGGTGGTGATCCAAGGACTCGGCCGGTGGCCCCAAACACCTCAATTAACAACTTTTTTCCTACCTTATTTTTTATTTTTTATGATGAAGTCATCAGCGACCGCTTAATATTCCCTTATACCTACTCTACGTCTTACTGCTATTAGTATAGGTAATCTAAGGATAAATAATATTGTGCCTTTTTCCACCGAAATCCTCTATTTACACACAGCTAATTAGGCCTTAATCATTTTCTGACAGGTAAACATATTAAGCTGCCTCAAATGTCTAGATCCTCTTGATACAAATCTTGGTCAACTATATCTGTAATATACCTAGTGCCGAATTTTAAACATAATAGGTACATACTTAAGTATATAAAATGATACAATTTATAGGAAATTTGAGACTTGTCAATTTTTTAAAAGAAACTTAATTTAAAATTGGTTATGAAGAGGACTGAGAAAATTTAAAAATTCTCTAAATTTTAGGTAAGATTTAGGAAATCAATTTATGAAAAATTAAGGTATGTACTCGTAATTAAATTTCAGTTTCAATGAAACATTGTATAGATCTTTTGATTACGATCACTAATTTCCAATGCTACAAAGTAGTACGTATAGTTTGCTTTATATTACAGATACTCGTACATATAATGTATGTACTTGTTGAACATGATAATGAACATCAGTATAAGTACAATACATACATGATCTTGGATAATGATGAATGAAGTGACTTTTTTTCCAGCTAGCTTATCTTTTGCTCAAGTGGCCTTTTTCTTACGAATGTCAAATTTTGTTTTGACTTCAATTTTAAAGTCAGAAGTGGGTCTTACTGTATTGGTAGGAAATTTCTTTTAAACTTCCGCAAATGAAAGGAAAAAGACCGACCAACTTCTTCCAGTCAATCATATGACTGGTTATTTAGTACTTAGTACTTATCCTTTTGAGCCCTACGAGCCCAAAAGTACATATGTATGTAGGTATTAGGTACTGATTGTCAAAATCATTTAAAAACCAATGCTGACATAAATACGGATACTATCTGTAGCAGTGTGTATCATAAATCACTAAAGACAATAAAACAAATAGCACTAACATACTCATAAATTCTATTCGAACCAATACCTAAATCTGTGTGTATTATTTATGTACTACATATGTACATATAGTGCGTAAGCTTCCAATACTAGTAGGTATATAAAGTAAGACCTAATACTAGTAAAAGTTGTATAAAAAGTATTTACACAATATTTGTAAACGAGCAATTAAATTAAAAAACACATAAATAGAGAAACTATAGATCGAGCATAGAAACTAAAAAAGTGTAAACTTATCATAAAATATATAAATCTTTCAAAGTATTTATACCTACTGTGTAGATAGTAGGTAAGGTTCTAGGTGCCTACTGTAAATACATCCTATCATAATACGGTAAGTGCCTAACTGCCTACCTATAACAGTATTTGGAAAATTTTTAGTTTATGAGATGCTCCTTGCAATATTTTCAATATTTTTACAGTACCCTACCTAATAAGAAAATACGAATAAGTAAAGTAAGATGTCTAATATATGTATAGTATATATTACTGTATTATCAGTAGTATCAGTAGTACATGCAAGTTCATGTGAGAACAAAGTTATTCTAACTAACTATAGTGTAATTGCTCTTATGTATACAGTGTGTTTCAGTGTATTACACCCCCATCATATCAGTTTAACTAAAATGTATCATTTTGAAACACTGCTTTACTTTTCAGGGTAAATAGAGCCCCTGAGAATAAATTTAAACATTTAGTTGAAATAACTATGCATTCCCTTGTAGGTTCTAGCATGCTAGACAGAAGGTATTTTTTTTCAAAGTTTTTTCAAAGAAAACGAGAAACTACACCAAACAGTCAGAAAAAGTAATCATATTTTTCTTCAAATCTGTAAATTGATTGGTTGGTTTCATTGAGAAAAAATTGTTCCAGAAAACTTTGTATCTTATTTTTTCAAGTACCTACTCTACCTATTAATTTTGTTAAGAATTGATATAGGTAATCACAACTAGGATTTCAAAATAAATGTCTCAATTATTCGAATTTTTTTGTTTAGTTTCTACCATTTTGAAGAACATAAGAATAATCACTATACTGATTTTTAGGATTAGATAAGAGAATGTTTGCTTTTTTGGGATACATTTTTAAAGTCTAGAGCCTAGTACTAGGAGTATAGTGGTGTAAAGTGTAAATTGAAGCGGATTTTGAGTCTGTCCGACACTCGAGAAAATTTATGAGAGTCAAGTTGAGGGGCGAAAGGAGAAAAACATTTTCGACAATGTCAAGTCAAATTTAGAATTTCAAATGAATACCCATCAAAATAAATATCTCAAAAAGGGACTATCTAGGGTTTTTTAAATAGAAATTTTTAAAGAAATTTTCTAAATAAAATCTAATTTGTATGATTTTTCTCGAATAATTGATATTTCTAGCATCCTAATCTAAAATTAAAATGTATTAATATTGCCCTATTGTATCGGTAAACTATCGGTTATCAGTATACATATTACATATATACCTAAATATTAATATCAATCCTAAATCCTAAGTAGGGTACTTATCTCCAAAATCCGAAGAAAATTTCTAGACATTTATCCTCAAAAGAAACCTGTGTAACACAATACCTCAAATTTGTCAATAAATATGTTGTAAAGTGTTGCTTACGATCAAGACGGGGATTGGGGATACCCTCGACTCACATTTTGGAAACTCAATATTCAAAATACATAGGTACCTACTATGCATATTTTTCTTATATGTACATATGAATTTATGTAGTATTATCCGTATTAATAGTAGAATATGCCTATTGAGATTTTTTTGTAACTTGTAACTTTAAAAAATGACAACTTAAGATTCGAAATTTTGAGAGAAAAGTTCTACAAACTTAATAGGCTTGGTACTGCTAGGTACAAGATGTTTCGCTGAAATTTGAAATCGAGAAGAGTAGCTGCACAACAAGTGAGTACATTTATTAAAAATATGTACTTTGTAAAAGTACATTTTAGTGTATTTAGACTTTTTTTAGGGTGGTGTAGGCTTAGGAGCCGAAACTAAAGTCTTCAGTAGGTTTATTAAATAGTACAATATAATTGTACTACTAGACGATCTACTACTACAGTATAGTATATAAAGATAGTTAATAGAAAATTTTCAATTTTTGAAACTTGTAGTAAGTGTTTCAGCAGTATTATGTATTTCAATCATATACTGATCCTTACTTATGTAATCTCGATTGTAATGGATTCACATGCTAAATACGTCTAGCTTAGTTATGTACACACATGTATGTATGTTAGGTAGTGTATATAAAACTTACTTTTAGTTTTTAATGCACTAGTTGGGCAATACAAATATATAAATAACGTAGGTACTGGGTACAATCATCTGAATTTGTCTGAAACGAACCGGGGATTTTGTTCTCGGCGGCGGGCAATTGTTGAAAGATATCTTGCTTGGCGCCGAGCAGTTGACCGCAAATGGATTTTAATGCATTTTTTGGGGTTATTTCTAAAAGCAAATAGCAAATCTCATAATGTTCGATTCATTTCTTATTTCTCGGAATCAAATCGAGATATTGAAGAAATATGAAGAAAAGGAGAATTAGTCAAGGAAGTGGCTCCGGCAGAGATATGCTTTTTGAATATTATCATTTTTATATCCAAATCGAAATATTATATATGTCATATCAGTATAAAATAGCTAGGAAAGTATGTATGGTATGTAAGTAGTACCCTTAAATTATAACATACTCAAATATTCTATCTTTAAACAAAATTTATTTTTTGAGGTTTAGAAGGGTTATTTTTACTCTCAAATCAAAGATCCTATCCTATACTTATTGTTAGACTACAGATAGCTAGGCTTCATTGGGAAATAAATAATACACCCAAAACTATCTATTTTTTAAATCATTTCAGTTCAGAGTTGGTTGCATAACTTTCAAAAAAGTCTTTATACTATGCAAATACATAGTGTTTGTAGTGTAGGTAGAAATAGGGTATACTTAACTTAAGCATCATATTAGATATCATATCTCTGTCAACTAACTAGTAATAATAAAATAAAACATAAAATGAAAAAATTCTTAGGTCAGGTCAAAGATAGTGGATTTAGCCTTGAGGTTCTCCATTCACTCAACCCTTTAATTTCAGATTTCAACTTTAGATTAAGTGGTAATTTATTGACCGATAGGTGATTTAAATGGGTTTTTTAAAAAAATATCGATATTATGTGTAAGTACCCCACATATTAACTAGTACTGCCTAATGGTATGGTAGATTGCGAACGATCAGCTTTTTCCTTGATTTTAGAAAAAAAATCAATCTTCCAAAATCATTATCGTCTAATGTTTGTCTCACAACAATAAAGGTTCTACAAAAATACTCTTTTAATTTAATTAAAACTAACACAATTCTTGTTATCCATTACTTAAACCTATAAAAAAAATTTAAATTTTTCAATAAACTTTAGTTATTAAATTCTGTGTCTTAAGGCAACTCTTACTACTAGAGCAGAAATGTTTTTCAAATAAAAAAAAATTTAATCCCATTTAAATTCCCTATTACGGCAGATATAAATTCAAAGTTTCAATTTGGTTAATATTTCGAGATATCGAGAATGAGAAGATTAAATTCTTATCAAGTGATTCAACTTTACTTGTCGGATATTTTTTATCAGATAGATTTATCAATCAGAATATCAGAAATAAAATAGATTCAAAAATGTAGGAAAAATCTAGATATCTGTCTTTAAAATGACTGAACCTAAAGAACTCATCTAAAAACACAGCTAAATAATATCTTAATTGAATGGAGTTAAATCGTTATTTCCAATTCCAATACATAGCATAGCATAGCATAGCACTTGCCAATATGTAGCAAGTGCTTAAGCCCAAACTCTTTACTTATAGGTAGGGTACAGTAATTGTAATATTATAAACACAATTATGTAAGTACTGAGTACTGAGACATACATAATAGTAGGGAATTTCTTTGTTTCTTTTTGGTCTTTTTGTTCATGATATTTTGTGTGGTTAATTTGAACTTGAACCAAGAGGAATGTGTAAAGGGAATGTTTATTGCTCAGAATTGTGCTAATTGTGATGGCGAAGGAATAAATTTGAAATTCTGTTCGGTTCGGTCGGAGATTTGAATTTGAGTAGAGGATTGTCACCCGACTAATTAGTCAAATTTATCGTCTCAATACCCGACCCGCACCCGCAAAGCCACTTTTCCCATGAGACCAAAATCGAACCTCTAAATAAAGCAGTTTTTTCAAATTGTTCAAGTATGTATAAGTATCTTGAAATTATTGTCATTTCAAAGCATGTGCCTAGCAAAATAATGTTGACAAATTATGCCAAATTATCCTAATTTTTCAGACTTGATATCTCTAATTTATCTGTGTTTGAATGAGACACTAATTTAACTTAATAAGTACTGATAGTAGGGTAACTATCCGTAATCCGTACCTATTAAGCTAGATAATAAAGACAATTAAACTTTTTTTTTATAATTTAGATTTATTTTTTAACCAATTCATATCCGATTATAATTATAATTATATTTGATAATATCAATAATATAGTATAGTATAGTAGGTACTTGTAATCTATATCGCCAAACAAAACAAGTTAATCGTATATACATCATATATATTTTTTTAATTAAAACTATTCTTAACATTATTTGACGATTCCTTGTCAGATGATATATTTTATATTATGTATTTCAGGTTAGACAATTTAGGATTAGTTTAAAGTTTTCAGAGCAGTAAATAGTTCAATTAAAAATAATAAACAATTCCACAAATAGAGAAGAGGTTAGCTAATAAAATATCTTGCCAAATATTGCCAAATGAAATCTAATGTAAGGTTAGTATTTAGTATGGACAGGAAAGTTAGTCTGTCTAATTCTAATTACTCTAATTGCTACCTAATATAATTACTTATAGTATCTATATGACACTAGTATATTATTGCATATTAAAAGATACATATAGTGGAGAAATTTGAAGAAATGTACATAGCTTATTGTAACTTCAAATTAAAACTTATTTTAAAAATCATTATTAAAAATATCATTTATATATGTATAATATATATTATATTACTAGTACTACTAGTCTAGATAGTATAGAAGGCAAGACATTTATCAAATAAATTATATAGGTACCTAATATTTCTTTATTTACTAAAGCTATTAAGCGTACACATCTAATTCTCTCAAACTAAATAATTAAACCTAACAAAATAAAATCCCAAAAAGAAAAAGAACAAAAAGTACTACCTACCTATACTGTACAATAGTTGTAGATAAAACGATTATATAAGTATAGTACAGTATGTAGTAAGTATAGAAAAAAGCATCAGTAGTTTTAATAAGTATGGATAGATAGTTTAAAAAGTATGATGTTTATATAGTAAAAAGATAAAAATTCGAATTTCTAAACATATTCTCCTCAATTCCTTCCATTTCCCTGATTTGAGTACCTAAAGTACTTTACAGTAGACACCTTATATTCGTAGTAGGTACCCAAAATATTTATAAAACTATTCAAGTAAAATATCCACGCTTAGGATTAGACATAATTTAAGAGTTAAAATAAATTGCTACATACAAAGTATATATCATTATATTATAATATTAGACTCTCGAATAGAAAACAAATTCAAGCTATGCATTTTTTGTGTTAACCATTTTTTAAATTTCATATTTAAAACTAACGACTTATATAAACGAGTTATTTTTTATGATTAAATTGAACCAGTTCAAAAACAATTTTTTTTGCCATCAAGACAAGTAAAATGAAATCAATCAACAGTATAATAACAATAGTCTTAATCTTTAATGTAATTCATTTAATATAGTACATAGGTCATTAAGTCCATAATTACAATTTTTCCCAAATATCCTTATGCACATGCACACTCGTACTCGTATCAGTATATATATTATGCGGAAAAATAGAAAAAAAAATAATCAACTAGTACTAGAAGGTTTTTAAAATAGACGGATTAGCATTATCTCAAATCAAATCAAAAATAAAATGATCAGTTAGCAGTTCAAACACAAATACAACCGAATTGTGAAGAGTTGTTTAATAACTTATTTAGTAGGTCTTCTTAAGTACGTAGTTAGGTAGTTGTAATTGTAATTGCTATCATACTTACGATTAGGTACTTTCAAGTATCGAATAGGTTGTTCATTTCATAACGTTTCATTAATAGGTATATACCAACTTAAGTAATCTAATTAATCTAGCATAGGTAGTATATACCAAATAATACAATAATACAAATTATGTGTATTACTTTTGAAAATACTAGTAATGCCAAGATTTTGGCACAAGATAAAATATTGGAATAATAATAGCACTAATAATAGCAATAATACCGATGGAAGAAATTAAATTGGGCTAAAAATTAATTCAAGTGTCAATTTGAGATCATGAAATATTTTTTAAAAAGGTTCAAAATTTTGTCCAAACAAAAAAAACTAATCTTTTGTAAAATCAGATAAAATGAATCTAAAAATAATTTAGGGAGAAGAAAATTGTTTATGATTAAAAATTTTACTGCAATTAAGTCATACTGTTATAGCTTTATATTTCTTAAGTAAAGTATACATAATTTAATTATTAATTAGTAGGTATGTAACATAAGTATGTCTCATTTCAGTCAAATAACCTTTTATGCATCAGTAGATGATAGTCTTATACCCAATATCGTTAATTAGTTATTGTTATTAGTTTATAGTTCACTTGAAATGGCAAATATCTCCTTGTCCAATTATATTTTATGTAATTTATTTAACTAATCTTAAGTAACTTATTTTTGAAATTAGGCGCAAGATCGAATACCAATTTTAATAAATATTTAAATACGAGCACTTAAACTAGCTAGCGACTTGATACAAATATTACCGACAATTTGCTTTGCATTAAATGAGAAATATCTAGACGAAAATTAATGAATCTGAACCAAGTAATATGACACAAACACGTAGTACTTGTAACTTGAGATTTGAATAAAGCATTGTGTATGTATGTACAAGTACATACATACTAATTTTGTATAAATTCATAAAAGTGCGATACCAAGCTATTTATGCTTTTTTCATTCTTCAAAGTCTACCAAGATTCAAGATAATTGATAATTTCATTAACTTATTACATAATAAATTACGATAACTGACAACAATAAAAATAATAATTAATAATTGTGAAAATAACTAATTGACTTAGTATAATGTGAAGTTTAGTACAAAATGAGTTAAAATCAATAATAAGATTTGAGTCGGGATAAAAAATAATATCTCAAAAAAACAATTTGTTATTGGACCCAGTTAATATTAGATTACCTTCAAACTTCAGGTACTAAACTAATATTTATAATTTTGTTCAAATTCAAAATGAAAGTACTTTTACTTTACTTAACTATGAATTAACCCTTATAAATCTGTTATATCAATTTATAATGAGTACGTAGGTAGTAGATACCCTCCAAATTTCTAATGATTGCTGATTTTTGATAGATATTAATTGAAAGTGATAGTATCGCTTAGCTTAGCTTAACTTATCTTGTATCTATATCTATCTACAAGCTATCTATCTTCCTATGTTGAAATACGACGCCCATTCAAAGTTTTTAATAGAAAAATTTAAAATTTGTAGTAATAAGGCAAATTAATGATGCGTGTTAATGATGTGTTTAAAGATTTGTCATATAAGCTTAATGGTCCCGTCATAAGCGATTCAGATTTACTTATTTGTCCTCATTAGAATCACTGGTGATTGAAGGAGTAGGTGATGTAAGCAATTTAGGTACAAACGGTGACACATTCGCATTGAGAACATTTTGCGTTTCTCCATTCTCAGACTTGTTAACTCCATTGAGGGACCTTGGAGAAAGTTGTGCATTTGTATTAGTTTGCGAAGAGGCTCCTGTTGATTAAAAATTAAAAATTAGATAGGTATTGATTTAGATGTATGGTATTAGGCTAACACAAAAATTGTAAATTACCAGAAGTTTGTGATGTATCCACTATAGGCCATTTTGTAGGATTTATTAATGTTCTGACTGAACTTTGATCATCTTTTAAATCAAGCTTGTCCGAAGCTTTAATAGCTGAAAGCACCATTGATGAGCGCGAAAGCCTAGAGGAGAAAATAGGGACATTTAAAGCTGAACTTGACCTTTGTACTTGTAATAACGAACTTATCGTTAATTTCGACTACTTTAAAATTTGAATAATAAAAATATAAAAGAACTACTTACGTATTGAAATCATGCGTCATTGCCTGAAGACGATGAAATGACGCGATCAATTGAATTGGCAAATATCCCTAATTTAATACACAAAAAATTTAAAATTAGATAATTATACTTATCTTTATTAATTGACAATATTTAAAGAAAAGGTTTAAAACTGACCTCTGAATCCATTTTGCGTCGAAGAAAGAAGTCTTTTTCCAAATTTTCTTCACTAAAGTAGTACTCGCTAAAAAAAGAAATTAAAATTGTAACTTAAAAAAGCATGAAGAATTTTGAAATTCCAAAAATCGCCTTACAAGTAGAATACAAATATGAAGTCTAGCACATTTTGCAGTTTGCATATTAGTGTAATTCATATTTGTTATTTGTAAGGCAATCTCAGTAAATATTGTAATCGTAATTAAGTATTGATTATTATTTGAGAAAACTTACATTTGCTTTTTAACCATATGTAGAAGCATTGAGTCATCGACAAGTGTCAATGAGACAAATGTTGGTGATTGTACTTCTGGATATTGAGGATGAGCGTTATTATAAGACGGCTGCATATAAGGCACAATGTATTCAGATATTGGCGAAAATATAGGCGTCACTGTTGCATAATCAGCAGGATACTCTGAATATTCATCTCCCATATTTCTCATTGCATGACCAGGTTCTTTTATTGTTGGTGGTAATACGATCAATCCGCGAGGATTGCGTCTTGGCCCATTTGGATATCCACCATTGTTTCCTCCACTAAAATAATTTCGATTGTTGTATCTTCCGCGAGGCCCATTTGTTGAGAATGATGAAGGTGGTGGTGGTGGTGGTGGACTCTTTTGTTCAATATGTTGTTGCGGAATAATTTCTTATTGTTCGAGAAAAAAAATTACTATTATAGAAAGAATTCTTTTTATATTTTAGGTTTAATCATAATCATAAATACCATGTGACTTGACTGGTGCAATATTCACTTGTACGATGGGTTTAGCAATATTTGGTTTTTCCATCAATGGTGGTCTTACAACATCTCGTTGTTGTTGCTGCTGTTGTTGTTGAGAATCTCGATCTCGATCACCACGTTCACGCTCAGGTTCGCCTTTTCTTGATCTAGATTTTAGAGTTGGAAGTTGAAGTGGAACCCATTTTTGTCTTGAAGCTATTCAAATAAAAATATTTTTAATAGCCAATAAAAGAATTTTTATTGCTTATTTATAAAAGTATAAGGCACAATACTGACTACCTACTTAATAAGTAAATGTAAATAGTTAAAATATGTAGGTATTTTTTCAAAGCTATTTTAGAAGTATAAAAGGGGAAAAAATATTTAGAAATGAATTTTGATCGCTTAAATTGTACTGTGACTACTGTATCAGGCATTCTCAAGCACCCCGACGCTATAACCCATTCACCACCGAGGTTTTCAGTTTGCAAAAAATCTCAAATAACCCCAAGAAAATATTTCAATTTCAAGAAAATAAATTTTCCTTATAGTCTGAAATGCAAATATATATGGTTTCCAGCACCGTGCGGACCTCCGAAACTGCACGGTGGTTTATATTAGAATATTTCTTGCATTTTTACAATTTCGGATTCCTGAGTCGACTTGACTCATGAATTTAGATAGACCATGACTAGAGTAAGTAGTGTACTTGTACTTATATATAATTAACGAAGTTAAGTCTATTATAAAACTGATAATGAACTCATAATATTTAGCATATTCGTACCTTTGCGATTTGGCTTTTTGTCATCTTTCCTTTCATTTGAAACATCTTGCTCTGGATCATCACTTGAAACATTTCCATTCCCGTTGCTACTGATTGTATTATTATTATTATTTCCTTCCGTTGAATCATCCTTGAGCGATTGTTTGAGCGAATCAAAGTGAGCGTCCTTAATCTCATTTGGCTTATTGTCTAGTCGTTGGACTGAATGTTCCGAACCCAGCGAAACAGATGACGTGGAAGCGCCTGTATTACTGCTCTCTTCTTCGTTGCTCTTCGCTTTACCAACAGGATCTGTGATGAATTCTTCGTTCGAAGCTGGTGACTCTCTGCCATTCGCCGCCTTCGATTCTAAAGACATTGCTTTGACTTGATTCGACACCTTACAATTTGCTTCAAGAGCTGGCCAGTCCTCACCGTTCATAGGATCTCTTGCATTACTTGAACCTGATTTACACCAGGTTTTAGTTTCAGACCTGATTTCTACAATAAATAAAATTGAGTAATCTTATTAAAATATTTAAAAGTTCGCACTTAGGATATTTACTTTTTCTTAGCTTGGTTAAAATAGCTTGGCTAAAAGTTTATTAATAGGTACATAATAGGATTTTCTAAAAATATTCGCCATATTGGAACCAAAAATAAAATAACTAGTATCGAGCTGTGTAGTAAGTAGATACCAGTACTTAATTTACATCTATAAAATAGGTTTTGAAAATTAAATTCAAAAATTCAACAGAAAAACATTCTTTTCTTACTTATAGTGCATACATATAGGTACTTAGGTACTTGTGTTTTGAATGCCTTTGCTTTGTTTGAAATATAATACATAACTCAAAATTTCCAAGTTGATTATACTTGAAACAAATAAGATATTAATAAGATATTAATTGCTACTATTATTATACTTAATACTTGATATCCCTATTGTACTCGATATTAAACAAGTTTAATAAAATATAATAACAGTACAAGTGTAATTAGAATTAGAAAGTAATTTTAATAGAATTTGACTTTTAAAATCGCTACTATGAAATACCATAAAACAGAATGTAAAATATAAACTAATAGTGTATAATACCCACTACTACAGTCTACAGTTCTAGATGGAATATGCCATGAAATGTTTTTATATAAAACTCAATAAACATTCAAGTATTTTCTCAAGTATAAAATATATATAAAGATTAAAAATATTGAAAATATTAAAAATATTAAAAATATTAAAAATACTAAAAATACTAAAAGTACTAAAAATACTAAAAATATTAAAAATATTTCATTCCAAAGAGTAAATATTAAATTATGGGGGAAGAATTTTTTTTGAAACTTATTAATTGAAGCTTGAGACTTAGGTATTAATTACTAACTTATATATTGTATGCCAAAGCTAACCTTTGAGAGATATTGAGGAATTGTTACTCGTTGAAGACGTCGTGGTGACTGATTTCGAAATATTTGAACTGCAGTTTCTATTAGAATATTTTTTGGCCAAAATGGAAGCTGCGTTAGGATACATATGCCAGGGGTTGATTTTGCCTATAAATAATAATAAATATTTTAAATATTTGTATATAATAAAAATAAAGTTAATGTACTATTATATAGCCAACTTAGGTATGTATAATTGTTATACAATACAGGGAGTATCTATTATTGAGTTATTTAGTATGTACTATATTATCAGTTATTGGGAAATTGGGAGGAGTTAGCAGTAAGGCTGAATTATTATTATTTATTATTATTTTATTACCATCTATTTCGGTTTCGACATTATTGGTATTAATAACAGCAGAAGAAGAGCTCAAATTCTCATCGGTGAGGCTTGCCGAGCAAGAATCCGATGAGATGACCGAAGAAGTCTCAGATCCAACAGAACCATTCAGCTCTCTTCCGCCAACACGAGATTTTGATGCTTTCTCTGAACTTAATTCTCTTTCCCTTTTATCTAGGCTTGATGGTGGTGGAGGAGCATAGCGATTTCGATGTCTTTGTTGTCGATTATTAGAACTATTTCTAGTATTATTGCTACTATGATTTCGACTAAAATATTCCTTTTCTTTTTGCTCTCTAGAAGAGGCTACAAAATTATGGTTGTTCTGATTCTTATGTTGTTGGCCTCTATCTAATTGTGAGCTTTGGAATTTTTTCCTATTTATATTTGGTGAAACTATTGGCTTATTCTTGTTTATATTTTCTGAATCAAGTATATCCTCAAGTTCAACTTGATTTTGGCCATGTCTGGCAGAGATAGAGATCGGAGCGTCCCTATGAGTTTTTACCCCTCCTCCATTTATATTATTAGAAATATTAATCGAGTCACTAAACATACCATCAAAGGTTGTTAAACCATTCTGATTATTAGGTCCTGGAGCGGACCCCACTAATAAACTTTTGGTCACCTCATCATTATCTTGAAATATTTTTTTTCTAACAGCTTTAGCATAACTTAAACGATTCTCATTTGAAGAAAAGCTCGATGAAAATTCACTGGACTTTGGATTCAATTCCATAGTTTGAGTCCTATTCTATAAATGACTAATAACAACCTGTGAAAATTTATGAAAAAATTAATCAGTAGGTATGTATATATCGAATAAGAAAATAACGATCAATAATTTTTACATAGGAAGTATAAATAAGTAGTAGTAGCTAGTAGTGATTATGCCTAAATTGTTAAATATTCCAAATCATTTACATATAAATCATTTTCAAATATGTACTATCAAAACTTAACTGCTTTTCGTAACATTTTCTAGTCTAAAGTATTATGGTTTATAAAAAATAGTAGGTACTACAAGTATTTCATGGAATTCCAATTCACAAGTAAGTAAATGCTTAATACAGGGTCACATAAAAATGAAAATATTAAAACATTGGTCGTACATTAATGTACTTTCTTCGAATTCTATTGTATAAATAATCATTTTAAAGACATATTTACTAACTCTGAACTCTGAACATAATATGTACTGACTATTATACTAAATAAAATATTTAATAAAAAAAATTTCCAAATTTTGAGATTCCATTCTTTTATTTTTGTGATCTATTTAGGTATTATTAAAGCTTTCCTTGAATGAATTGGATATAATAATTATTTAGCTTTAAATTCAACATTCAACAGGTCTTTATTCAAGGAAAAAGCGTTACATTCAAATATACCACATTATATGTATGTACGATTTTTAGGTAATGTGAACCGTACATGTTTCATCGAATAATGCTTCATACTAAAATTTACTCTAAATGAAATGCTATTGTCATATGTATTTCTTTAATTCCAAAGTCCTACTCATTGATATTACTTACTAACTAACTACCAATACCCGCACCCGTAATGCCTATTTATTTAGATTTGGGCATATTTAAGCTCAATATATAATACTTGTACTTATTTGATTGAAACCTGTTTAAATTTAAATTGGCATTTTAAAACGTATATTTGAAAAGTCTTGTAATTTAAAAAAATTATTTGAACTCGAATAAATGCATGGAATCGTGAATATTTTTAAGAAAATAAATAGAAATAAAAATACCCATTCTAAAATTTAATAATAAAAGGTATACCTAATTAAAGAATTGTACTTAATTGAACTTACCTCTTATAAAACTGATAGCTTAATCTTTAGTTCTCGTTTTGCTGGAAGGCTTCCTTTAATTTAATTATCAATTGTGGACGGTTAAAATTTCTTTCCTTTAAAATGAGAAAAAATCACAGTCGTCTTTATAAACTGAAGAAGAGTATCACACAAGGTATAGCATCTTTTTCGTTTTCTTTTTAATGCAATACGAGATCCTATAAAATAATTACAAAATTATATGAAATTCATTTTAATTGTTGTAAAAATAGATATTATTTCAATTGAAAAAGAAAAAATGAAATCGGGTAAGGATTTCAAGACTTTCGAGTCAATTCCGGGTTCATATGAAAACAAAAAACTCGAATAGGTACTAACTCAAAACATTATTTACAACTCAAAACTTTTTTTTACACTATTAAATAAATAAAGAAAAGTCATTCATGGATATTTTATTAATTTTTTTAGGTATGTATTACTTAAGCTCTCAATATTTCAACAAAGTAAGAAATGTAATCGTATTTTATTTTTATTTTATCCATACCTTTTTCCAAATTAGGATTTCGATAAATTTCCAATGAAGTGCGATGTCAACTCTAGAGTAATTTAAAAAAAATTCGATTATATTTAGCTTCAAGTTCAAGTACAAGTACATAAGTGGATATTAGATATCAAATACCAGAAAATATAGGTATCAGTATCAGTATTAAATGAATAATTATATTATATATAATACAAAAACCATTACATTATTTATACATGCCTATATGTATTATGTATATAATAGGTAGTAAGTAGATAATAGTGCTAGTAATAGATAGGTACAATGATAAGTACAATTACTTAACTACTAGGTAATTAGCTCATATCTATAGGTATTCTATTCAGTATTCTTAAATTATGATATTAACATTTTCATTTACACAAAAATAAAAAAGTTAATGAAATAGCAAATAAACGAATCTGTTGGATTTTGGTTTTGAATTGCTTGCGATTACAAATCTGTCTATATTTTTAGAATAAGTAAGTAATCAAAATTTGCATTAAAGTAAAAACTGCAAAATTAGCTTTCTAAGGTACTAATTGATATTAAAAGTTTAATATTAAGTAGGAGAATTAGGTTAAATATCTACCGAAAGTGTAGAAGGATGTAATGTTCACAAACTTTAAAATCCGAAAACTGCTAGTAGTAGATAGGTGAAATAGTAAATTCCGAATCCTCAATTAATTTAAATTTTACATGATAAAAAATCCAATTAAAGGTCTAATCTGTTTTTCAAATAGGTACTTTTAATACCTTATTTGATAAAGGCACAAATTGTTTGTGGATAGCTTTAGAATTTAGATATTTTTTTTCTTTTCTTAGAAAAAATTCAATTGAGCTCTGATTTAAATTTGTAACTTATATGCTATAACGCGGTTTTTCCATGAATATTTCACAAAAATATTTTTCGTCAGCATAACTTGAACAAAAAACATAACAGAATCGTAAAGAAAAAATATTTATATAATAGATAATAACTATTTCATGCACATTAAATATGCACAAGTTATTACTTCATAAAAAACTCAATAAATATATTATTAAAAAATATTATTACTTACCTACTTACATATACCTATATTTATTTCGCCACTCGAAACCGAAACTTGAAGTTAAAATTCATTTCTTAAGCCCTCTACATTTTATGCTTCTACTTCTACTTCTGCTTCAATTTACTTTTTCAATTATTTCACTTTTTGGCAATAATCCTGTTTTCAAATCCAATCCAATCCCAAATCCCAATTGCTTTGTTATGAAAATCTTGGCTTCACTTGTATTTCCTAAAATATCTTAAAATTTTTAAAAATTACCAATATTTTTTGCCTTACCCTACCAAAATTTTTCAAATAAAAAATTCTCATACAGAGGAGTTATATTTAAAAAATAAAAGTAATATCTATCTCATCTCGTTAAAAAATTACCTACGGGTTAACAAATAACATTAAGTACTACCTAGCCATAAGCGCAAGCATAAGTACAATTACGATTAGGTATTAAAAAAAAGATTTAAGCTAGCTATTTTTGCTTATATTGTTTTAGCTTTGGCAAAAAAAAAATGATTATCAGCTTAATTACGTATTTAAAGGTACCTACAATTTAAAGGTATATTAGGTATTTAAAGGTACCTACTATACCTACTAATAATTTTAATATAAATTTATAGGTATGTATGTTTTTGTTCAGATTTATTCTCACAGAAAATTTGAACTAATTATTTATATTTCTTTTTAAATTATTTTATCACACGATAATTTTGACTTGATTTAAATTATTTAGAGCATAGGTACAGTACAATATAACTGGTTCTGATCTGATTAAACATTATCATTTCATTATCGTCAAATGGTAAAATATAAATCTCTCCTGACAGTCTTACAATTCTATTTTGTATGTTTTTCATTAAAGTTTTTGAAATTTGAAGCTATTGATTATTGAATTGATAATAAAAGTAACTTCTTATGTGATGGATAAAAAATATTTAGATAGAGGCGAACACATCCAAATCAAATTAGGTTATTATAAGATTGACTACAAATGTACTCCTAAATCATTTTGATTTGAACTAATGTTCATAGAAGTGTTATTACCAGCAGCAGTTGGGGTTCCATCTAAATTGTATTTCTCACGGGATAAATTTATAGAGTCCATTATTGCTTTCCTAAGATAAAAAATTTAATTTTTTTTATATTACCTACTTACAAAAAAAGATGAACATTTTATTACCTAAAAGCAGTTTGATGCAAAAGATAGGCTGATACATGACCACATTCAACATATCTAACAGTACATCCTGGCCAAATTTCTGTTATGGGTATTGTTCCACTTTATAAAACAGGATTGAAAGAAAAAAAATTATATTTTTAACCTGGCACTTTACTTTTTGAATACACTGTATAATGTACACATAAGTAATGTACATATATATAAAGATAACGAAAAAATGCCTAAAATACAAAAAATTGAAAAATGCAAACCTTCTGGGTACATATCCATCATCTCTTGCAGTTACAACAACTATAAGTTCTGTATCAATTGGTTTTGAAAAGTTTTTAATGTGAGTTACCTGTAATTCAAAATAAGAGAAAAATTTTAAGATTTCGATTTTAGACTTTTATTAAAAGTACAGAATATTAGGTTATTTTTACTTCATCCATAAAAGTTCTCATAAATTTTAAAGCTTCTTTTTGTGTTATCTGTACATCATTTTCAGAATTATATATTTTCATAAATTCTTCAATATTCATAAATTGGTCAGAGAAATATTGAGTTTCTAAGCACTTCCAATCAATATCAGCACTCATTACACCCTTAAATAATAAAAATGATATAAATAAATAAATAACTACGAACCTAAATTATTAAATATTGTTACATACTTGGGTAAACACACCTGTATATAATTAGATAAGTAATTAGTATTGTATCTACTATATCTACCGATATTATCAAGACCAAGACAATCATGCTTTTCATACCACTTGCAGTTGTCCAAGAAAGACATGGTGCTAGAGCGATAGGTTTATTCCAACTTGTAGCAGCTAATGACGCCATCTTAAAAAACATAAAATTATAAACTTTGAAGTATTATTTATTAAATTTGAATCCTGAACCTTACATGTCCACCCATTGAAATACCCTGTTATAACAATGAATAATTATGAAATTCGCTCATATATGTAGAGTATACGTTATATATTACGTGTAAACAAAAGGGTCCAAAACCTTCTTTTTCAAACCAACGAAGTAATGCAATCGATTCGAGGACAAGACTTGCTCCCATAACACATATGTCAGATACATTTCTAAGTTGTGAACGACTAGAAAAATCAAATAATTGAAAAAAAAGTTAATAAAACTGTGTACATGTGTTAGTGTTAGTCTTAAGAATGGTTTTTCCCTTCTATGAAACTAGTACTTAAGATTAAGATTGGGTTTTTCATTTAATTCAATTCTGAATAACCAATTGTGATCTTAATTTTACATATATTTATTTATAAAGATGAGATGAGAGTAACTCATCATTTAATTTAATTTAATAAATGACCAAATAAAATATATAGGTTTAGGTAAGTAGTACTGTGAACTGTGATTGTGATTATTAATAGGTAGGTAAAGTCTAAATTTTAATTATTTATTCTTACTATTGTTCTTTTGGTTTTCGGCTTCCATAAAAAGGATTTTCAAGTATAAGTGAAGCAACACAATGTTCACGAATGAGCGGTCGAGCTATAAGATAAGTCGTAAATTTCCATTTAAGGACAGTATATAATTAGGTATTTGCTTACTAAATTTAAAAAAATTGAGATGATATACATACCTATAAGTTGTCTACGTCTCCAAAATTGCTAAAAAGTAATAAAATTAACATATACACCGTGTTCAGCGAAATTATGGAGGTCTTAAAAATGCAAATAACTCGTAGACCATCAGTCCGATTTCCATGATATACATCTCATTCGATAGAGGTTAAACAAACTTAGAAATTACATATTACATGTTATAATCCAGTTATGCTAATTACTGCGATAGGGTTATTTTAAGAAAAAATTTGAAGTTATAAAAATTCAGAAAAATTTCGAAAATTGGAATTTTCAAGAAAAAAATAAATTCAAAACGCTATAACTTTTGAAACCGTTGAGATAGAAGCCTCTGTTTCGTGTTAAAATGTTACAAAATTATTAAACTTTATGATTACAAGGATGTGAATATTTAAAAACTTCAATCACTATATTTTTGGCGCAATATTTGAAAAATGAGTTATTTTTCTTCAAATAACCCTATCGCAGTAATTAGCATAATTGGATTATAACATGTAGTATGTGATTTCTAAGTTTGTTCAACCTCTATCGAATGAGATTTATATCATGGAAATCGGACTGATGGTCTACCAGTTATTTGCATTTTTAAGACCTCCATAATTTCGCTGAACACGGTGTATATAGGTAGTTAGGTATAGGTACAAATATTTTTTAATTTTACTTACATGATCTCCGGTACCTATTAATTTTTAAAAATAATCAATCAATAAAAATAACAGGGATTTATTTTAAACCTTCCCCAATTTTAAACCCCAATTTAACTTTAGCTTAACCAACAATCATGAGCATACCAGCCATTTGAAGGCAAATTGATTTATCAGCTGTTTGCCATCTTTTTGGTAAAATCAATTGAAACTGGGCTTTTTCTGCAGGCTTTGGTATTAAATCTATTTTTACATAGCATTTAAATAGGTTATAGAAGGTAAAGTTATTAGCTAAACATTTTACATAATATTGTAAGTATAACATACCAGGTAAATGTTGAACTAAAGGACTAATTAAATATCCATTTAAAATTTCATAGTCACCATGATCTTCCTAGATTTTAATGATATAAATTATAATATGTAGGTAATATGATTATGATAATATCTAAAATTTATGCTTAAATAAAAGGTTAATTGGACTTAAGTTTAAGATAATATTTACTTTGTTTCCAGTTATAAAAATTGGATGATTTGGCTCTACAAGTGCTTGACACGTGTCTCTGTTGCCCAAAAGCCTTCGAAATGCAAGTAATCTTTTCAAATTTTGTGGACTCCCCCATCCTATTATTAATGAATAAAATCAAGTTATAATTATAATCATAATAAAATAAAATTATAGTGTACCAACAAAATTAAAGCTTACCTTTCGAAAAAAATTTTGTCAACACTACACTTCGATAAACCTAGAAAATAAATTCTAAATCATTTATAATTTAATGATGTGTCAGTTTATTTTACACAACTTAATTTATAAATTTAATAATTTACTTCACTAGCAAAAATTGTAAATTGTAGTATGGTATGGTAAATAAATTACCTAATTACATTACCTATTCATTGAATCCATCTCTGAAAATCCAAATTTTGGTCTCATTTTGACAATTAATTATTAATTACCAATATATTACGTGAAATTTAGACCAAAATCAAATTTCCAAAACTGAATTAAATGAAAAGACATTTTACCTATCGCCAAAACTAGATCATAAACCTCCTTCATTAGTCAGTCTATGATTCTGCAGATTGCAACCACAAACTGCCGATTACTCGATATTGTTATATTTTTACATGTAGGTAGGTACATACAATTTACAATAGAAGAGTAGATAGATATTAGAGATGATTAGCTAGCCTAATAAATAAGAATAATAGAACAAGTTTCAAGATTTTTATTAGGAAATTTAAAAAAATTGCATAGCGTTGTCAGTCTCAATCAAATCAAAGGAAAATATTTTTTAAAACCGTAAAGAAAATTTTGACATCTGAGATAGCCAATCGACTCAGTTTTTTACGCTGATTCCGAATCTGAAAAGATTTTGCTCGGCGCTCTTCCCGTTCTCGAGTTACAGGTCAAAGGTCAAATTCCCAAATCTTAAAAAATTCTTATCTCAGCTTCTAGAAGAGCTAGAGACTAATCTAACACATCATTAGAAAGGTCTCAATGAGTACTACAAGATGATTTATGTCAATGACCCCGAAAGTCAAAGGTCAAGTGTCAAAAAATTTAAAACTTTAAAAATTCAAAATTCTGAATGCAATTCACTTTTGATTGGCTATCTCAGATGTCAAAATTTTCTTTACGGTTTTAAAAAATCTCACCCGACTTTTAAAATTAAAAACTAAACAAATTTTCTTATTTAACATTTTTTGCCAACTGGTTCCTTTTTATCTTTCTTTAAATAACCCCACTGCTAACTACATCACGTTGCGATTATCATATGTTCTGATTCTGATATCATTTATAAAGAGACAAATAGCTTAAGAATAGGATTAAAGTCTTAAATACGAGTATAATGAGTATAAAATCTCGTCTCAATAGACAAATGAGAATCTCATTTCGTAAAAATAATAAATATCAGAGTAAGAATATAAATATCAAAGTTTAAAATGCCTCTATGAATCAAAATGGCTCACTTGGTCTGTCTATGGTATGAACATATTGGATTTAAATATGGTACTAGTTCGATTCCAGTGTGATCATTTCTGTATTTTTATGCATTTCTATCAAAAATCCATATTTTTCTGTGTATTAATAGTAAAAGATCCCTTTCAAAAACATAGAAACCGTTATACGACCGACCATGCAAGGATTTTATTGAAAAGTTTTACATTTTCAAATATAATAGAAAGAGTGATTGTGATTAACTATAATGTTATACTTTTAACGTTTAACGTTTGGTTCAAATCTGACGAATTGGCTAAAATGTCCCCAGAATCATAAGACCTTCAAAATGAAATATGTATTAGTCAAAATTTTGTCATTTTTTGACCATTTTTCGTCACTTTTTACCACACTATTGGTTCATGTGTAGATATTTTGATAAAGAATGTATATCAAAGAATGTATATCAAAAAATATTCAGAATTAAAGGACCTTCAAAATAAGCTACTAGTCAAAATTTGGTCAATTTGGACCATTGTTGACATGTTTCTTCACTTTTGGACCACTTCTGGACCAAATTTCAGAAATTCCCTGGATTTTTCTTGGTCATTGTTATGAAAATTGGTTCAT
>JAQIXA010001109.1:0-28912 GCA_034699045.1 Nanhermannia cf. coronata Gr-Ori-00579
AGTTCATACAAATAAATCGTAGGTAGGTACGAGTGCTCTTGTATTAATAATAATCCTTTGAAATAATATTATTAGTAAATACTTGCATACTTTACTATATAGATAGGTAATCCAGAGAAAAAAATTTCTATTTCATGATTATTAGCCAGCCAGCTTTAATCTCAAACTCATCATCTGATTCTGAGTCTCATGAATTACTCTGCCTTATTATTACCTACCAGATAATGGATCATTCAAAGGTCCCCAAGAACTCGTTCCTCCAAAATAAATCCAAAATAAATACCTAGCATTAGTAGGTACTTTAAATAGGGGAAATATTTAACCACAATCTGTCATCTGCCCTTTACACGCAACATTTCATTTCAAATTTAACCAACCCTTCAAATATTACCCCTTTAACTATCTATATAGATATATATCGTACATACATGCCATACTTAGGAACGTTACGTATGTTTATTTGTCCATTTCCTTCTTGTTGAAAATCAACGGTAATTAAATTATAGCTCTTCAAATAAAAGTAAATTTAATACTTACTACCAATAACATAGAGTAAAGTATTACCTACCTAATAGTACTTAGGGGCCGTTCACATATTACGTCATCAAAAATCGGTCAAATTTTGGGACCCCCCCTCCCCTAATCATCAATCATCATCATTGTCTTGACCCCCTCCCTCCCCCATGACGTCAACATTTCAAAAAAAAATTCTAACTAGTTATAGTAAAGACTGTAAAGATGTGTCTAAATTGTACTAACTAGTTTTTAGCCTTAATAAAATTTTGAATAAATCCTATCAATTTTCAATATTAACAAAGATAGGGCGTTAAAATTTAGGGGTTAAAATAAAAGCTATTTAGGAAATTTCTACGGCATTTTTGATAGATTTTAACAAATTTTCAGTAAAAAGTGCTTATTAAATAGATGACATCATCTTGCTACTTTTACCCCCCTCCCCCCTCGTCATCATTTGTCAACAATCGGGTTTGACCCCCCACCCCTTCAGTGATGACGTAATATGTGAATGCCCCCTTACCTAAGTAAAGTATTTTATGTTTCCGACCTTTTCCTCTCTATAACTTACTTATATATATGTATATCTATCATCACTCACTTATTTACAATTAAATAGAAACAATAAGGTCCTCAAAGTGTGAGTCGTAAAATTTGAGGATATCCACCCTTAAAAGGACAATACAATGCCTAATGACAACTTGTTACACGAAAAAACTAACTTAATGAAGCCTGAATTACTGAATTCTAAAGTGTCTTTGAGCCGTATAAACACCTTGAATTTGAGTCAATTATTAAATTTTTTACAAAGTCATTTGGTAAGAGGAAATCTTAAACTTTTCAAGTTAAGTATCTGACATCAAAAATCATTGAGATTTTTCATAAAATCCAGCGGGTCTTAAAGTTAAAGTTAAAGAAAAAGTTCATAATTTGGTCAAGATAGTATATCATGAGGTTTTTGACTATAAAGGTGATATTGATTATATATATTGCACTAGCTAATCATTTCCTTTACGGGTCATTTATTAAGAGTTTTTAAAGTTAACAGTTGTATTGGCTCGATGCATTTCTCCCCATGCATGCCCTTGTCACCATCATGTCAAATTCATTTCTGACAAAAAATTGCAGGATTTTTTGTGTCATGTTTATTGAGATTTCCTCGCTGCTTTTCCCAATTGGCTTGTGAAAGATAAGGAGATGTTGAACAATCATGTTTTCGTTCAAAAAAGGCGAAAAAATTAATCCAACATTTCCATTTAAAACTAAATTCCAGTCAGTATTCAAATTTCAAATTCAGCTATTCAGCCTTACATCATTAGGTACAGTACACAGAGCATTTGGATGTAATTTAAAAAATTGGGACCAGCAAACAATCATATTAAATCTATGTCAGGAAAAAATGTATCTCTTTACTTTCGCCATAATTTTTGACTTTTCGTATGATTAAACAGAGCCTTTTATGAAATAAAAAAGAGTTAAAAGTAAAGCAAAAAATTCAAACGAGTTTTACCATAAAAATTTTGACTTGCAAGTTCAGAATAATATCAGTTTATAGTGCTTTTATAGTAAGATTAAAGTTGATTTTAAGCTTAATTCGCTTCAAAATTAAGTAAATAATAGCAAGCCTACTATACTAGTAAGTAGTAACTAGGTATCCTATCAATGAGATTGCGTTATTATAGATTAAACCTGAGAATTCTTTTTACTGTCGATCGAATGTAATTAAATTTTTAACTTTTTTTAATTTTCAGGTTTCTATTGGTTTGGTTGCACCTGATAATCGTCCTCCTCATGGTATGTTTTTATCAATTTTAATTAGGTATATATTTAATTACTCTAAAATTTCTTCAGATTTTAAGTTTTATTGTATACTTGTACTATTGCTAAATATCTAGATAGTTAATGAAATTGTAAAAATTCTTATATCTTATATCATTTCCATCAGATAATAAAAATTAATTGCAAAATCTTATTGAATAAAATAATGAGTAATGAGGAACTATTCTACTCACAGGCAAAATATTTTGATATAACTACTAGGACTAAGCAAGGGTAAAAAGTATATCAGGTTCTTTACTGTACTTAGGATTAGTTATCTTTAATTTAAAGTAGATAAAATGCAAATCTATACAAAATATCAAGAATATTTTTTAATATTAAAATTATAATTATAGCAAATTACTTAATTTCGACCGACAGTGGTATTCTTATATCAATTTTCAAATTTCAATTTTAGCTTTAGCTCATTATATAATCTAGAATCTCAAAATTGAAATTAGAGATCATTGAATTCAAGATTTTAGTGTAAGATTATGAGATGAAAATATATTTTTAAATTTCAGTCACAAAAAGTGTCCGGAGTGCAGAATAGGCAAGACATGAGTTCTTTGCTGAACGGGGCCAAGATGACCTTCCCGCTGGTCTCCCGCCACCACCACCACCAAAACCATCATCACCACCACGGAAGTGGTGAACGAAAAGTAGCTCGTATTTATCGAATGTACAATCAATGTGCGTACGCGAATATTGTCATCGACGATCGAGTCTCCGCAACTGCCACCGGTTCAGATGATACAGGTACCAGAAAAGAAATTGGCTATTTCTATTTTTCTAATCTCAAATTATAATTGATATTAAGACAATTTCCCCTGAAATTATTAGACATGTAGGTACCAAATATTAGTTTCACTATTACGATTACGAGTCGAGTCAGTAAGACTACTACTGTTATAATATTGTTTAATCCTTTTGAAAGAATTTGAAACTTTAAAAGCATATTATACATATTCAAATAGTACATTTTTGAATTTTTGTTCATTTTCCAATTACCTACAAAAAATTTGATATTTTTTTAAACTCAAATAAAGCATAGTGTAGTGTCTACTTGTTGTAGAAATATATATAAAATTTGAACCAAATGTTGTACGAGTAGGTATATCTCATCTATCATTAAGAATAAATAGGTAGGGTAGGTATGCATTTTAGAAAAGTTAATTTTGTACATAAACTTGGTACGTTTCAATCCAACCAGATGATCAAGTAATAGATAAGTGATACGTAGATAAGTAATATCAGTATCTTAAATTTAAAAATAAAGTATCAAATCTTGAAGTCTTAAACTTACCTACCTACTAATATAATATGTAGGTAAGTTGAAAAAATACCAAACTTATCGGTCTTCGTATCTATTCGAATCTAACAGAAATTCCACTGACTCATTTGTTCTGACTTTTTTCCTCAAAAAAAAGGAGAAACAGAGAAAGAGTAATCTGTAGAGCTTTATCATTTGTTCAATGACATTTTTACAGGTCAGCAGATTGTTTTCATAAATTTCCTCAAAAAAGCAGCAACTATACTAACTAATGAAAAAAAAAGCCGAAATAAATCGCATATATAAAGATATTTTTATTTATCTTTGGTTAGAACTTGAGATGCTGATGGTAAATCTGTCGCCGCTTGTCTTTTTTAGGTTTTCCTATCTCGGTTAAAAATCACTACTTACGACTATCTACTACTATAAGTACGAGTAGGTAGTATCTTATGGTTGTACTAGTATAAGTAAAGGGCATTTTTAACTTCTTGGAAATAAACTTATCGGCTTAAAATTATTACGCCGGTTTATCCATTCTATCCATTCTGAACTTCTTACAAGAAGTATTCTTCTTCTTCTTTGTAACTTGTACCTACAAGATGACAGATACATTTTACCTTAACTTTTAAACTCGATTCTTTTCAAGATACATATATTTACCTTTATTTATCTTTAGTTATACAGTATAATTTCACCAAATAATTTCAAAAAATCTCAATAACCCCAGTTCGAGTCAGTGCTATGAGCCGTATACTATGTACTTACATCACAAAGGTCTACATCACAATGTATAAATTGGCAATTTTGTAAAGATTTCTAAAAAAAATTAAAAAATTTTTTAAACATTTTTTAAACATTTTGTTAAATCTCAACTTGATTACCAATTAATTAATACTCATTGTTTTTACATATTGTCAAGTATCAAGAGGATACTTAGAAATCTCGATTGTTTTGTTTTTGATATTTTTGAATCAATCATAATACATACAAATATAGAGGTAACTTGGCCCACACACATTCAATTGACATCAAGAAAAAAATGGAAACCCCCAAAATATAATTGACTCATAAATTATTACATCTGCATCGTAGATAGAACCTAAATATATTACTCGATTATACTACATAAGATACATTCACATACCTAGGTATGCATACAATAAAAAAGATACAATAATTGAGTCTCTTCTCTGACGATATTTTCCATTTCACTATGAAACTTGATAATTGCCCTTGGTAAATCAAAATTGGATTTATTAATCCGATGACATTTACAATTTAAAACTGAGGTCAAGTATCTGACTAGTGAGGCTAGTGAGTTGTAAATTCAATAAATTCCAAGAAATTCATTTACCTAATTGAATAAAAAGCATGATTATTAAGCTTATGTTAAGTATTTCTAGGAAATTAGCATTGACTTTCGAATTGTGCATTTTGTTACATACCTACTTGTAATTAAATGCTGTAAATTACCAATACAAAGTATGATAAATTGATGATTATGTCATTTTTATGAGCTAAAGGCTGAAAATCCTATCAATTTTTTCCTACCTGTATTAATGCAAAAAAATGTGTAAAATAGTAAATTCAAGTTCATCAATCAATCCAAATATTGAACATTACTAGTTAGGTACTTAACATTAGCATTTGTAATTTGAAATTTTGTAAGGTTAAACTTTATTTTACTAATACCTAAATAGTGATCGATTGATTGGAATTTTACAACTTTATTTTGTGAATCATTTTTAAGTATAGTAATGAGGATATTTGTAAATATTTTTACTTCCTTCAATAAATATCGATCGAAAATTTATGTAGTAATTATGTACAAAAGGATTAATATATCGTGGTGTAAATACAAGCTGGATTTTCCAACCATGCATTACCTACACCCTACTACTTATGGTTAGTACTTGTTTGCTTAATATGTAAGAGTTGTAAAAAGGATTAAGATTGGAATTTATTGATTTTGTTTTTAGTTTTTGGACAAAAGATAAGTTTTTGGGTGATAAGTACCTACCTATTAGTAATTATTATTAATATTTTTCATAAAATAAGTAGATACACACTCTTATTATACTGTACTACTTCAATATACATATACGGATACAGTATAGGTATTATTTAATTGTACAAAAGCTTAATACTGCCGGTAGACACTAAAAAATTATTTTTAGAAACAAGCTTTGCCCAATATATTGAAGATCTCGAATTAACAAAAGAAATTGAACATTTTATACTTATACATATATTGGGTATAAATTTTGTCAAAAATAGATTTTTTTATAATGCAAGTACACTACATAGTAGAATGCCTACTACTACAAAACGATATGGAATAGTATTAATACGGATAGAAGGTATAAAATTCAAAGTTTTGAAAATTCTTGACAAATATTAAAAATTAAACCTGAATATTATGTTTATTAGTGTTTACCCATTTGGTTATTTATACTGGTATTTGCTTTCGAAAGAATTTTCTCTATATCGTGGAGTTAAATTTAGAAGCATTTACATAAAGCTTTAAATAAATAAATATACCCAGTAGTATAAAATATTTAATCTAATCGTAAGTATAAATGATTACTTATATAGGTATTAGTATTACTATTATGAAACTAGTTAAATAATATATTAGTCTGGTAGTAAGTAGTAGTCTGGTTGTATGGTAAATAGTACAGTATAGTACAATACAAGTAAGAATACTAATTTAAAACAAAATATTTACAAGATTATACATAATACTCCGTACAACTTTTTCAATGGATTTCATTTAAAAAAAATTATATATCTAATTGATTGGACTCGATTATATAATTGATTTGAGTATAAAATAGCAATTTGAACATAAAATTAATATGTAAATTCAACTATTTATAAGTAGGGTACTTGAAATTAATTTGAACAAAATTGAGATCAATTGAATTTAAAAGTAGAATCTTTGACTTTTTCAATAAATTTTTGGGCAAATAAATTTTAAAAATATCTCATTCAGAAGTTAATAGTTTTACTTGAAAATTTGAACAATAATATTATGTAGATAATTGTAATACATGCATAATACTTATATAGACTTTACTCAAAGCTGATTGGCAAACAGATAAATTCCTTTGAAATTGAAAGGGTAAAAACCATTTAGCAATTCAATTGTCATTATAAATTTGCATATTTTGTATTTAAAAATTTATCTAATTTTTATCTGATTCTTAGAATTCTGAATTCTGAAAAAAAAATATTATTTATACCTACTTTAAACTCAGACTTCATATGAACTCGTATATGGCCTGATATTTATAACATAACTAATAATACAGATGCAAAGGCATATAAAAAATATTCACTAATATACTCGTACCTTGTGTACGTGTGTAATGTAATAGGCATTTAAAGGTACCTAATCTCACATATAACCTTCATTGAAAATCAGCTTAATTTTAATTATATACAGATAAACAATTGCTAAAAATGTATTCAAAGTTGAGGTCAAAAAGGATTAAGCCCGAAGTTTTCAACTACTTATTTAAAAAAAATTGAGTAGTTGAAGTTGAAATTCAGGTATTTAATTCTAGTACATATTATTACATACCTTAGTAGTATTTATAATCTAAAAAAATTATCTCAAGTCTAAGACCGGAGATTAAAGAAAAATTGAGAATATTAAAAGTTCTATTACTTATACAAGTAGCATACCTACCTAGAGATACTATTATTTTATTATTTTAATAGCCTTTTTATTTAAAATTCTCATTCGACCATTCATACATATAACCTATTCAATGTTTCGTTGATGATAAGGGGTTTAATAAGTGCAATAAGTTAAATACATAAGTTTAATTTCCCCATGTAAAAATGCATAGGTAGGTACTTACTAAATAATAGATAGGCGTAAATAGTAAATAATTGTTTAATCTTTTTGATCACATTTGGATTAGGTACATATATTACATAGTACCTACTAGTACTTAACTAATTAATCGAGTCCAAAAGTCCTTGTTTTGTACACAAGATAGCCTTAGACAAATAATTAGCATGAGAGGAAGTGCGGATTAGAGGACAAATTATTCAAAAAAATCCTTTTTGAACAAATTTCAAATTGACCATTTACCTAATACAAAAAATATGTAGTACCCTACTAGTAGTACTAGTTTATTATTATTTATTTTATGACAAACTCACGACTTAAAATTAAAATTTGTAATACAAAACTTAATTGAGAATTGAACTTGAAACTTGAACATGAACTTGAATCGACTGGGGCCAATTGAGATGGTATAATAAAGAGATTAGGATAATTATTGGCAGCTAATTTATGCAAGTTTAAATAATTTATTTGTCCCTAACGATTATACAATTAGCAAATTACTAACATACTATGGACTATACTAGTACCAGTATGTATAAGTACTAGATATCTTTATAGGTATTGGTAGAAATATTATATTGGTAGAAATATTTTTAAAATAAATTCTTCAAACGTCCTTCTAGGCCTTAATAAAAGTCAAATGGCAGACTCCAAACTTCAAACTGCTTATATCTAGATTCATAATTGACTATACTCTTATTTATCTACAGAGCTATAAATTATTGCGAATTACAATGTTTGTTTAAAATTTTAAAATTGAGGATCTTATATAATTATACAAACTATAAATTATAAATATTACTATTACTACTATTCATACTATTCAGATTTAGTTCCCTACTATAAATAAGAATACCTTACTTATATTTAGAATAAAACAATCATAGTAGTAAGTAGGTAAGTTTACTTAAACAAAATGCTTTTTGGTAAAACAAACAAAAATGATTTTCAAGTTCCATTAATTGGAATCCGAATAAAAAATTCTTTACACATGGTTATTATTAAATTACCTAGGCATAATAAAAAAAAGCAATTTTGAATGAATATGCATATAGGTACATTAGGTACAATGTATATTTGACTTGAGTATTTTTATAATATTTGTTCGGTCCTTATTTTGTCCTTTCATGGTTCATATTTTTTGGTTTTGTTTGGTTGTCGAATTCTTGGCTTTTAATTGTAATTGTATTGTAGGTACTAGACTGTAGCCCTTGATCGTTAATTTAAAATATTATGGATCATCTCATAAAGGTGAACATTGTGTATGGGGGGATAATATGGACAAAAATCTAAAATAAATAGTGGGGAAATAGTGTTGGTTTGTTCGGCTCTCGACACTTGAACACAAAACATATTTCACCCTGACCATTTGGTTCACAGCATGTGAGCGAAAAAAATTAACTGTCTCTGACTCACTCGACTCGAATAAATCTCTTGTAGTACCTACACACTAGTACTTGAACTTGTATTACTATAAGTTATAGAAAATAAAATAAAATAAACTGTTTCTTCGACCAAATCATAATCTTAAAAATTGTAAAAACAACTGCTGGAGAATGAGCTAGGAATCCTTAAGATATTTTTAAAGGTGTCTTTGATATTAGCCTTGTTTTCCATTACAAGGCAGTTGGCTCATTTTGGTACGATTTGAAATTCTTCAATTTCAAACCTAAATAGGCTAAATGAACCCAATTAATCATAAACTTTGTAGTACTATATTGTAGTTGATGATTTATTTGAGAATAATAAGGTTTTATTTTTTCTAATTTATAAGATGAGCTAGCCCTGGAGTCTGTGATGAAAGAGGACCAAACGAGGATACGAATCCGCGGAGTTAATTCCAAAAAGTACCTGTGTTTTAATAGGATTGGAAAACTTGTGTCTCGGGTAAGAATTACATTTTTATACCTATATGTATTATTCAAGTCAGTATTATGCAAAAATTATTTAAATAGCAATTACCTATCTGTATATCTGTCTGTTACTAGTTACTATGCAATCTGTACTTAGTATTAGACCTTAGCTTTCTATTTCAATGCACTTTTTAAAAAAAGAAAAAGCATACTAGTTAATAGGGGATGATAAAAGCTAAAAGCTCACCTCTCAACATTTTTATCAAACCTAGAAAAAATAAAAATTATAAAAAAATTCAAAACCAAAGCCGATACGTAACATTTAGAATACTGAAACATTATCCAGATTCCAGAGTTGCTCTTTTAGATTTTGATATGCTTTTTCTATCTAGATAGGAAGGTAATAGCAGATACTTTTATAGGGCAAAGTAAGTTTGATTTTTAAGAAAAAGATGACCTGCTCGAATAAAAGGGTCCATTTGTTATGCTTAAGATCAGTATTTTCAGGATAGCGAAAAGATCAATAAGGCTAAAACTATACGAATCTTCTTAACTTCTAAAATCAAGTCCATTTGGATCTCGAAAACTGTTAACCCTTTTACCTAAGCTAATGTTCATACTAGTTTTATTTTGATTTTAATGTAGGGTACTGGTTTTGTTTGAAAATAACTATGCTATGAGTATCAAGTACATTACATATATGCTAAGTAAGTATAGTATGTTTGTACCATAGTCCATAGCATAGATAGTATGGGGTAAAAATAATCGTGGTTTCAAAACCATAATTGTATAATTGATAGTCTGTCAAGAAATTTCAAATCATCTTTTTAGAATTGATTTAAATGGCGTATGAAATTAATCTCAACATGATATCGACTCACTCCATAACGATTATTATCTTATTTGACCCTCATGTCTCATGTATAGAAGTATAAGTACTAGTAGTATGTATGTGATGTTGTTTACCTAATCACTTGCTATCATATCATATCATTATAATATATTTTTCAAATACCTAGGTACTTATTCAACACGCACATCTACATACATACATACATACAAGCACCCTTCACTGTACGTTAAAGCCATTGATTCTCTAATCTGCTCTCTTTTTTATGCAAGTGTAAGTTATTCTCACTTACAAGTATTTTGTTGTGTGTTCAATTAATCAATCCATCAACCTTGTTTTTTATACGGGCTTAGTGCCGACTAGGATTAAAAGATTAATAGTGGGTTCATAGATACTGTAGGTACTAGAACCAAAAACATAAACGTACCTAGGCTTGAGTAGATTTACACATTTAATTAGAAAACTGTTACAGTACTTATTTTGAGCATTCCTGATATTCAATCCATTTACCCTTTTGAACTTTTAATTCAATATAGGAACCTACAAAGGTACCTACTACAGATATCTATCTAATACTATCTAGAATTAAAGGTTATAGTTTTGATTTTGATTCAACATTTTTGAGAAATATTTCTTTAACGATCGTGTAGTCCAAATATGGTAATCGTTAATAATTGATAAACTACTAGGTATGTGTATAATATCAGTATGTATCTGTATGTATGTATGCACTATGCATTTACTTGCGTCTATCTAGGTTTAGATTCAACTTTCAATATATGAAATGAATACTTTTATGTAAATTGTCTAGCAAAAAGAGATAAAATTGAGTTTGTCTGCAACTTTTTCTCTGGTCTTTGATCTTTAAAGTAGGTAGCCAGTCAGATCAGAATTGTCTTTTGAATCTGAAGATTATCACCGTAGATTTCAAAATGATAAAGACATTCTTTACAGTTTACGATAAGCGATAAATACTGAATGAAACGATATATATATGTATATACATACAAAATTATATATATTATTATAAGAATCATCCATACCCCCTTCTATGGTTTTAACACTTTAATCATTTTTTCTACTCAAGATTTTATTATTCTTGACATTTACACACTTTTGGAAAAAAGGTGGTTTTTTGAGATTTTTTTAAAATGACAATTCAGACCATATGACCATTGATGGGAAATCACCGCCGGAGATCACACAAAGTTATCTTTATTGCATTTAAAATTTAAAGCCATTAACATCAATTTAATCAATCTGCCATATATAAATACAGTATCTTTCAACCCTTTGAAGTTGACATGGCTTGAGATTTGAGAAAAAATTAAAATTCGAGTCCCTTTCTTGTCAGAAGTGTCAGTAGGTCTGCGTTTTTAATGCACGTAATAAACCATAAGCGGTAGCTGTCTGTCTCCGTAAAACAACAGGGTTATGAAAAACTGGTTTTTTGCAGTCACATTTGAAGATTCATAAATATACAGATAATAATACTAAAGTAAATACCATATGTAAAGTACGAGTAAAAAAAACAAAGTGACCCGACTTTCTTCTCGACTCGCACTTAAATGCATTTATTAAATAGTAGAAGTCATATTTTAAAAAGTCAGACTTGAGCTTCTTGGCTTTAATGACACTTTTCTATTACTATCAGTATCAAGTTGAACTCACGTATTTCAAATAAAAAAAAGAAATATTAAATGGTGAAATTAAATGCGTCAACTCACAAGTTTTCTTCTAATTTATTGCTCAAAAAAACTGAAAATTTTGATCCACTTTTTAATTTGAAAGATCAATATCTTAAAGTTTTGCTGTTCAAATTTAAATTTTTAAGCTTATGTAAAGATCTCTGCATAATTTTAACAATTTTTCTGATTGACAAAATTTTGCCATGTTTTCATATTTTGGTATTATACATAGTGATAAATTAGTGAATATATTATGTACGTTGGGTTGGACATAATATATTCATATGTTGGAGATATGTCTGAAATTTTGAAAAAAGTTTGGCTATACATATTATAAAACCACATTATAATTGCTTTTTTATGCTAAAAAATCAAATTCAATTTTTTATCAATATAACATAAGTATATATTGTGAATTTTAAGTAGAATATGTAAGTAATTTTGTTTCATTTTTTGTGAATTTTCAGAGAAGGCCCAGAGGTACAAAATGTCAATTCCTCGAGGAGAATCTCGTGGGCGGAGTGTCCCGATTTCGGTCCGTGGCGAACCCCAAATGGTTCCTGGGGTTTAACCGGAAAGGTCAGCCACTATTGGGCTCAGCCCATGTGGCCACACATCGAGAACGGTGTTTTAGATTCACAAAGGTCACCGTAGACTCCATCAGATTCCCCCAACATTCCGCCAATAATTTCCTCCCTCAAGAGCACAATCGACAGATTGCGAAACTACCCCCTTTCAGTTTTAATCGGCCCACAACAACAACAACAACAACAACAACAACAACAACAACAACAACCACGACCACTACCACCACAACAACAACCACAACAACAACTACCCCAAAACCTCAACAGCAATTAAATCCGATTAAACACCCGTTCAAAAAAAGAATTAGGCATCGAAACCATCATCATCAAGGACGCAGACCAAATATTAGGAGCTGAGCACCAAAAAACCCACCGAATTTATTATATTTTTAATTCATAGCATAAGATAAAGATTTTAAGTTTATAAGATTAAGATTTTTAACAATATGTATATACTAATTAAGTTTATATATATAGTAAGTATTTAGGTATTAGTAAAAATTAATATGTTAGGCAACGAATACTTAAATTACCTTTAAATTTAAGTACCTACTTAGACAAAGCCCATTTAAAAAAATAATTTTACACAACTTTTTATCTTTCTATCTATCTTTCTCATTAAAACCCCACCAATTTTTTTTTAATAAAGTTTTATATTCTTATATAATAGTAGTATCAAATGTGTATTCAAATTCATGAATGAATTTGATTATTTAAGGGCAAAAATTGAAGTACATATATTTATATAATCTATACTCGTACTTATATTGAAATTATAATAGAAAAGTACAATTAAGGATTTTTATAGTCTACAAATCATGCCAAGTCGATAAATTAGCATTGATTTTTTGAGCAATTAAAAGAAATTTCCCAATTTTTTTTTTACTTAAAATGCACCAAAAACTTAATTTTTTGCATATTTTTTGGCAAATATTTTTTAAGATATTGAGTGAAAATATGCATAAAGATAATTGAAAAGTAAGTAAAGTTGAGAGTATCAAGTTTTTTTCAAAGCTTGCAAAAAATAGGTATAAAGTTATACTTGTTTACTTCCAGACCAGTGCCATTTAAATTATTATGAGCTGAAAGTGTTCTCAAAAATTTACAAAAAAAGTAAATCAAATAAAAGTATTAAATCTATCAATAGTAGTACGATTGTAATAGTTATAAAAATAAAAGAAATTTTATACAAAAATATCGAATATTTTTTAGAAAAAATTGAATAATTTGTCAAAATTTGGGCTTAATGTTTGAAAAATTGTCTCAAGAGCTTTTATCTAACTTTAATAATAAATATATACATTAAATTTGAAAATATTTTATACATAATTGTGGTAAGAACTTTCGCATTGAATTATTTGCTTATAATTATATATGTATTGTACTTACAATTAGTTAATGCACATATTGGATTATAAAAAACTCGTATTATTTAAGTTTATTTAAATACGAATATCTTTTGCTAGTGACATAATTAATAATAAAATACCTAGTACTTATAATACTGAATTTATCTGTATTTACATATTAATAGGTAGGTAGAAACTTACACTTTAAAATATATATTTTTATATACATAAAAAAATGTCAAATTATACATTTAAAGAGATAAACACAAACCAGATCAAAATATTCCATTTAAATGCGCTTACATAACTTACTACTTTAATACATTTATAAATTTTTCTAATTATATATACTCATATTTTAAGAATTAACCAACTAATTTGATGATATTTTAGATTTCAGAAAAAATAAAAGTTATAAAAATTGAAATTTTAAATGATCTCTGAAAAAAAGGTAAAAATTGATTCGTATTTTATGTATCAAAATTAAATGTATTTCAATATTAAAAAACAGCAAAAAGTAAATGAAAATAAAAGTAAAAGATTGGGATATTAAGTAAAAAAAAATTGAAAAATTGTCTTGAGTATTTACTGTGCATTTTAAACTTATCAGAGTAGGATTACATGAATACATAGAATACATAGAATAAGATCACAAATAAATGAAATATTTCGCACTTAAAAGTTGATTTTGTCCCCGTCTGACATGAGGATGACAATGACGACTTTATATATCCTATTTTATGAAGAGATAAAATTGAATTGACTCGAAAAAAAAAAAGATTCCTAAAATCCCGCAGAGTCTGATTGTAAGTTTAAAAGAGTGTCCACTCAAATGTCCGTGTTACTTTACAGATATAACTTGAGATTATTACCATTCTAGATAACTAAACTAACTCTATACAATATACCTTACATAATATATAGGAACCCTACAATAATTATATCTTTAAAAGTTAGGCTCCTGCTTTTACACGAAAAAAAGCCAAGGAAAGAGATAAAATAAAAGTAAAGGAAATCGAGTATATGAAAATATGACCAGTTCTATGAACAGGGTTGGAAAAAACTCGGATTTTGAATCACCTACTCAATCTAAAATAATCAATGTTATTTTCTAAAAAAAATACCTCATAAACAATTTCAGATTTCAAGAATCAAAATTCTATAAAATTCTATACCTAAAATGTTAAGATCTAAATTTTTTAATTGAAACTGGTTAAAAATGTAGATAAATTTAAACTTCAAAGCAAGAAATCCAGATGTCGTATTTTTCGCGACCTATCGGCATAAAAATACGGCACTTAGGCAGATTTTAATAGATACACAAAGTAGTACTAGTACTTCAAAGGATATTCCGAAAAATATCGAAACTTATTTTATCATATGCGAATCTTTAAAGGTAAATTCAAAAAATCAAGAAAAAAATCCAAAGTTTACAACCCTGTTTGAGAATATCTATTCCCGAATATCTTGAAATTTAACAAAAGTTATGTTTAGTTGAAGTTGAAGGCATTTTTGGTCAAGAAATATTTCACTCTTAACTACATAGATATATATTTACTAAATACTACCTACTAATACATAATATGTATTGTATGTATGTGCTACTAACATACATATAAAATGAACAACTTGTGAATAAAAAGAAACCTTTTCTATGAGATGCCTTATACAGAGGTATTTTCCCTCATTTGCCCTTTTTTTGAGGAAAAAAAAGACGGACATTACTATTACGGACATTACTATTACGAGCGGAAGGCCTCGTCCATTGTCAAAGGAAAGGACAATACAATAAGGGAACATAACAGACTTCGACTCGAGATATAAATAAAAAGAATCTGGTCATACATATCGGACTACAACTACAAAATATTAAAGTAGATATTATAAGATCCCTTTTTTCTTGTATTATATTTCTGGTGGTAGAAGTATTATATGTAGTAGTAGTATTAGGTAGTATTAGGTAGTTTTTTTTGAATGACCATTACCTTATTTTTGTAGGTATAACGTACACCGGTACATATCAGTATTGTCCATTCCAAATTCCATGGGATATTATGTCTCACAAATAAAATATGTAGTAAAATAGAAAAAAAATCTATGGTAAAGTTATTGAGAATTGTCCTAGTACATGTATAGTTAGAATAGATTCTAAAGTTCTAAACTAAATTTCTAAAGTAAATATACATTGAGGTAAAATGAAGGCATTTTTAACATGTCAAATATTCTACGTAAGTATTTAATTAAGTATTGATTGATCGCCATATCGAAAGTAAACCCGCCAAAGTATATAAAGCCACATTTCTATTATAAATACGACAGTAGTATAACATAAATATCTTTGGGTACAACCAATAGATTTATTTTATAAAAATCTGATTCTGAATTCTGTAGCACAGATAGACCACAGAAGACTTGTACAGACCCTGATTATGTCATGTTTGAGAGTGTGCCCTGAAAACTAACAAAAATGAAAATGAAACAACCTCATTTGTACACATTTGAAAAACCCTGATCCACATAGTAATGTATATAATATAGGCATAGGTTTCCAAAAAATATTGGAAATTTTAGTTCAAAATCAAAATCAAAATGTATATTACATATTTTTGAATTGTCAAAAAAATAATGTAAAGAATTAACCTTTTTTCAAACACGTCACTCATTTTATGCTAAAGCTACGAGGTAAATTGAAATCAGCACCTTTGAAATATGACAAATTTTCAATCAAGGGCTTCCAAAGGCTGAGTATTTTCTTTATTTTTCTTTAAAGTTTGAAATAACAATATATATCAATATTATTATTATCTGTTCAATTCCCAAATGGTTTTGTAACTTAATTAATGTAATACCCATTGTGATTTTACAATTTCCTTTGATACTTCATTTTTAATATCTCTATCTACTATCTATGTAACAATAAAATGTGTTTTACTTGAGTAATGAGCACTGCAGTACATAATATGTAAGGTACTTATATTCCTAACTACTTTATAAGGGCCTGGACAGCTGCTTTCAAGTCCATTATAAAGGTGTGTAAGTACAACAATTGCATAGTAGGAGGAGCAGATGGTTCAAATGAACTCATCATAATCATCGGCCACAAACAGAGCCATAATGAAAGGGAAATTTTTGTGGTTTATTGTAAACGTATTAAGATTATCTTCTTATTTTTCTTATTTGTGTCAATTTTTCCGCTAAAGATTAGACCCTTAATGATTTGAGTACTCGTACTTTTTGAACTTAATTATATTTGTAAATTGCCTTCTACTGCATCTTGAGACTGCAAATTGAAAAATCTGTTCTGCATTCTCTCAAAATTCAAACCTTGAATTTGATAACAAATCTATTTTTACAATAAATCCAGCCAGAATTGAAATGATAGTTCCAATTAAGTTCAGATGAAATTTAAAATTATATCTATACAATATTTTAATATTTGAGCCTTTTAAAATAAAGATAGTATTCTTTCATCCAAGTTTACGTATGTACAAAATTGAGTTTAAAATGTTTATGGTACCTACATAATATATACATACCGTTATTATTTTTGTTAAAAATCACTTTTTGTAATGTAATTACCTATCTAAGATACTAGTTGTATATATCTACTGTTAAATCTAGATAGGAACTTGATTTTGTAAAATAAGTAGTAGAATTGTAATAGAGTACAAACATAAATGAGAAATTTTGTAAATTCTAAGCATATTTTCGACTTTATCAATTTTGAGAAAAAATACAATTAGGGGTAATACAAGCTGGTCCAGCAAATCTCCACTTACTGATATACTATTAGTATTAGACATCTTACCTACTTAAAACTAGACGTTTAGAATAATCTATTTAAGTTAAGTAGCTAATTACATTACTTACTGGTGTAAGTAACAAAATAAAAGATCTCTTCTACTCCAAGGAGGTCCTTTATTTATAGATATCCATGTATTTTTATATCAAGTTGTACTACAGTACAATTACCAGTACTAGGTAGTACTACTAATATCTACATACCTATATATTTATTAGTAGTTCTCTGGTATTGCATTGGTATAAGTATTGTTTTTTTTCTTGAAAATGTATTTTGTCTAGAATGAATACTTTTTTTGTAACTTTTACCTATTCTTAAGATTAGTAGCCACATTTGGTAACTAGTGGTAAGTATGTAGTATTAAGTAGGTATGCATAGTATCTATAATGACTATATAAAAAAAGTTTAGTAGGTACAGAGTATATGATATACCTACCTACCTAAAATGTTCATATTATAATTTTTTCTTAATGTTTGTTTCATTGCCGCCGCCACTGGTCCTAGAAAGAATCAAGTTGTTTTATCTGAACGACATTCCAGTTTCCACTTAAGGCTCCACATTTTAACTACTAATACTACAAATACATTATATAATTGTTTCACTTTCATTTAGATTGCTTTATGGGTCAAGATTTGGCATTTTTACTTACATTTTTGGCCTCTCTTTAGAAATATCTATAAATGGGATATGTTACTTATGTACCTACTAGTTAAAATGTAATGGAATGGTAGTGATGAATAAACTTGGTAGTGAATAAATAAAGATTTACATCAACTAAAACCCTCAAAAAAAATTTCTCAAATCCTTATGGGAAATTCATTATAAGGTACAATTTAGTCTGAAACTTGCTAACTTTTAAATTTTAAATGCATCTTGCTGGAGAAATAAAACTAGTTACGTTTTTTGGCAATCAAATCTTACAAAGTACTTTTTAAAGTGTCTTTTTTACGCTTACTATTAGACTTTGGACTTGTGACATGAATAAGAATATAAATATCGAATTGGTATACCTAACTAATGTAAGGTAAGATGTACGTATATTTGACTAACAATAAATAAACTTAATCTTTAGTAATCTTTAGTATGTACTAGTGGAAATATATAGTGCATTATATCACACTATATTGTATTATATATGTATATGCTTTAGTACCCTTATGGTTAGTTTAAAGTTACAGGGTTGAGATAAATGAGATATTTGCGATATTTGCTGAGCTCGATCTAGTTAATCAATTATACCTAACCAGGAATATTATTTAATCTTAAAATTCCTTACTAGAGCAAAAGGCTAAAATTATGATCAAAAACCAACTATTTTTAGGTGTAAATGAAAATCTCGCTATTTCAATAACCCTGGTCTGATCAACGTGTACAAATACAAATAGTATAATGTATTCTTAAAAATGAGAATTGAATGTAGGTAGGTAATTGAATTTTAAGCATATTTTAAATGGAAAAAGCGAATGAAATGGCGGCAACCATCGTTTTATCCAGAAATAAAAAAAAATAAAAGAACAAACAAACGGATCGCCGTCGACCAAAAGTCCTTCTTAAGTCAATTCAAATTTGTTTAGCCCCACCTTATCATTTTTATTTACTTTATAGTGATGTAGTATAGATGTACAAGTACAAGTACAAGTCGTATTATTATAATTTGTAGGTATACATTTTTATGTTGATAGATACTGCGGATATTTAAGCTTAAATAAGTAAGTACTCGTAAGTGGTAAGAAATAAATTGTGGTATTTTAAATCTACAGCGTATCTGATTCTAAAACTGAAAACTTAAGAATTTTTTAAATTTAAGGGATTAACATGAGCCGGGACGGGGTCAAAAGTTTTTGAAAATTTTGTATTCTCGGAATATTTAGATCAATTTCAGTTATTTTAACAATTTTTTCTTCAAAAAGGTATAGTTTTTGAGAATTAAGTAGGTAGTGGACCACCAAACAAATTAATAAAAAATTCAACGTAAATATATCTGTATAATAGATACAATGATACAGTAGTATCTACTTACAAATTGAAATTCTGTGGTAGGTATTGATGGTAAATGGTAATCTGTAGGTATTATTTACCTAGATGTGCGTAATTCACATTTTTATTTTTTGCAGAATCTGGATTTTAAAATAATAAAGTAATAAAACTATTAGTCAATTAGTAAGGTTACTTAATTGATTGATATATTACTGTCTACTGTCTAGTTTCGATACAAATTTTTCTCATTGGTATTATTATACTCGTGCATATAAATTTTAAAATTTTAAACAAAATGAAATAATTATGGTATTTACTGTTTGCTGAATTTTTCTGGAATTACAGATACTTATAGGTACATTTGCATATATGTATTACGCAATTTTATATATAATTAAAGTTGTAGATGTACAAAATTACCAGGTAAGGATTTTTAAGAATAAAACATAGTGTCGAATTTTTAAGTAATTACCTAATCAAGGTATGCGTGGAAATAAAAAAAATTAGAGATTATTATTGAGCACAATTCATTGTCAGATGATGTAATGATTTATTTTATAATCTCGCTAAAATATATTTTAAATGCCCTACTATTTATGATGAAATTGTTTAGTATTGTACTACTACCATAGATACCTATATTTACTATAAGTAATACCAACCTACAGATAGATAGCATTTAGTTTGCAAACAAACAAAATTAAACAAAGTACAAACCTTTTTATTTTATTTAGATTTAGATCTCAATTTATCATGACTTATGTCATGCTTTTTGTGGCAATACAAACCCGCTCAATCAAGTATCAGTATATCAGTAGTAACCTAACCTATCACTGCTATATTTACCTATCAAGAAATATTCCAAAATATTTTTTCTAGCAATCTCTAAAATTCTAATCTTTTTTGTTATACTCGTACATTTACAGATCAGTGACTGATTCTATACAGAGTGCTTTAAACTTTTAGAGGTAAAAATATCGAACACAATACTCTCTTAAAATTAACTTAAATTAATCTTTTGACCTATTTGATTTTCTTGATAATTTACCCACATACTTAATTCATAATTTTTAAAGTAATTTTAGATTTCTAAAAATAAGATGTATTCTTTACATGTTACTATGTAGGTACAATGTAATGTAACATGAATAAAGTTAGGTGATGCAGGTTACTTTTAAATTACATACCTAAAGGTAATATACCTAAATATATTTGTAATTTTTAGTCGTTAGTAATGTTTTCGATTCATGTGAATTTCATTGGGAAAAATGAAATGGTATATTCAATTTCAGCAGATATAGGTACTTTACCTACTACTTAAACTACTATAAATTTATTTATATTTATATATATCTAGATCTAACTTTTTAGTATATTTATGTCTAGATCGTTTCATTGTAAATCTGCCTTTATTTTATTATAGAGCAGAGGTACTTAATATGCCCTATTGATTTGGATTTGGATAACTTATGCCAAGGTATATTCGTGCTTTCATAGATTCGATTTGATCGAGAAATTGAACAGTATATTTTACTATTCTAGTACTAGAATGTATTATTTTAACCTCAAGTAGTAATCCTAAGTATTTTACAAGTATCTACAGATACCTATATCATCAACTACAGTTTGGTTGACTAATGGTTGCCAATTAATATCCGTTCCTTACTCTCAGCAAATTTCCTAAAGTATAAAAGTATCAAAATATGTAATACATACATGCAAACGGATAATTGTAATACTACAATACCATTATATATATAGAATGTAGGCATATGACTATGACTTACCTATTTTAAAGGTAAAAATGATTGATTTTGTTAGGACTAGAACTAGGGCAGTTTATTCCCTTACTAGGTAGGTATATACGATATAATATAGACTATACTAGGCCTTTTACTGTGAATCCAATCTAATGATCAACCAATATTACCTTTTGTCAAACAATTATTTTGCGTTACAAAGTTACATGGCTTTCACTGATCCTATTTCCTATCTTCTACATCTATACCTAATACCAGTACATAGTATGCATTATAATAATTAGAAGAAACTAGAAGTATAATACATGCATACATGAACTATGACTTGAATACATATCTAATTCCTAATCTAACAATAATAAAAGTACAAGTAATATCTAAATATAAGATAAGTCATAAGACTTAAATCCAATGAGACTTTTCAGGTAAATTGGAAAAAAATTATGTTGAAAAGGATAGGACATGTAGAGCGCACAGGCAAAGAAAAACCCAAATATAAAATTACTAAAATCTAGACAAGAATATTCATATGTACTAGAGTATCAGTACCTAGTAGTAGTACCAATAATTTAGCAAATTTTTAGCAAAATATCAGTCACAAGTTCTGCATTGTTATATCGAATTAGATTGGAGCTTTTGAAAAATTAACTTTTTGCTTTTACCTACTTGTGATTTCATTGATATGCAAATACATACTAACTAAAAAGAGCATTAATTATTCTCATTATTATATCTATACTAATTATACCAAATACTAAAACAACTCAACTAGTGCTTTCACTTTTACTTTTACTTTCTTCTTAACCTTACTACTTTTTTGAATTGAATGAGCCGGACTTTCTTCCAAATTTAAAGCATAATGCTTATGCCAAAATTAATTCCTCCAACACCTCCACAACAAAAATCTTCATCAAAATCAACCAAAGAACAGTTGGAGGAGTCTCAGCAAGATGCTGAAATCAAATCATGTTCAACTAATAGCTTAAATGCACCAGTTCAGCCCAAACCTCGATTATCCTTTGATGAATCCTCACTAGTTCATAATGAAAAAATGTCGAATCGTCAAAACCTCAGACGTCAAAGTGAAGTTCAGCCGCCCCCTGGTTCTAGTTCATCAAATACATTAACTCATAGTCAGTCTTCTCAAAAGATAAATATCGGATTGAGACGCTCATCAACACCCCTAGACATATCAATTAAATCAGAAGATATAAATAAGGACAGACTTGGTGCAAATATCCAAGCTGAGCAAAGAAGTTTGTGTTCCAATAGTTCACGGTCCCATCCCTCACTCCAAGAGGACAAATGCTCAGAGATTATGAGATTGGACAGTTTACCCCATGGAGATAGTGATAAAACCTTTGACGTTGAACAAGTTGGAGGAACCAATTCGAATCAACATCCAAGTTTAAGAAGAGTTTTCTCAGTTTTTCGTGTAATTACTTAGATTTTTATATAATTTTATAAATCCATTATCCCTTTTTCACATAAATGTCTCCAATCGAATCAAATGATTTATTCCCATATAGGCATTCAATAAAAGTCTTAAAAACTTGGTATTAGGAAATTGATCTCAAATTGGTCTCTAAAAGTTTGGATCTTAAATATATTTATTTAATATAATTACGGTTTATGTATCCACTACATAATACTGATACATTTAAGTGAAGCCATTTATTTTATTTGCAGCAAAATATCGAAGTTGTTATGAGTTATGTTATATAGCAAGTAATACATATCGATCTGAAAAGTTTTGTATCCTTTCCTTTAATGATAAGATATAAATATAAAGAACCTACTTGAATTTTTTGCAAAAAATAATAATACCTAATTCATTTTCATTTTCATTTTCATTTTCATTTCACTAATAGAAAATGAGTGCCTGAATACTAATTGATACAGAGATAACTAGATAATCTACTATATATGTAGATTTTAAATAGCATAAACTTTTTTTTTATCAACTAGGTGGTTAAGCAATGGGCTAACAATAAAACTGCTCCCAAAGAGCCAGGTTAGTCAAAGAAAATGTTAAAATTATCTTATTTACATGTTTAAACAACTTTCAAGTAAATATCACTAAAGTACCTAGTATCTATAATAATTAATGATTTTGATTGCAAATTTAGAAAGACCAGATTCATTTTTAGAAAAATTTGTCCCAGCTTGGAATGCTGCAAGTGGTGGAGGAGGTGGTGGTGGTGGAGGTGGGGGTGGTGGTGGTGGTAGTAGTGAAATTGGTAGTCAAAAGTCTACAGGTTTGGAAAAAATTCCAGGGTGGAAAAAAAATAAAAAGGCGATTAATCAATGGCTTTTCATTGATACTTCAAAGCCCTTTCACTATAGGGTAAATTATTGTAATTTCTTAATAAAAATTTGCATAAAAATCTCATCAAAAAATTTAACTAACCTTATAGTGGCTAGGAATGGTCACAATCACAATTTTATACAATCTAATCTTCATAATTGGACGAGCCACATTTTGGGAGCTTCAAAATTCGATACCAACAATATGGTATATTCTTGACTATACAGCGGATTTCATATATATCATAGACACGATTGTCCATTCACATCAAGGTGTGTCTTTGTACCTTGATCTTTAATTAATTAATAAATTATCCTTAATTTTCTTTAAAAATATTTTTTTATCTTAAATTATCCAGGGTATTTGGAAGAGGGATTAATGGTCAAAGATTTGGGAAGATTAAGAGCCAATTATGCCCAATCATCGGATTTCAAAATGGATCTCGCGAGTCTTCTACCCACGGATTTTGCTTATTTTTTATATCCGATGTCTAAATGTACTAATGTCCTACCATGCCCAACAATATTTCGTCTTAATCGACTTTTTCGGTTTTCTCGGTTAACAGGCAAGTGCATTGAAGTATTATAGGTATTATATTATTTCCTTTTTAAAAACCATTAAAAACAAGAACATCTGATCCGTTCCGTATTATGAAAAATCGAAACTATCACTCGTATAATCTAACCAAGTAATAATCTAATACATATTACTTATAACTAATGCTAATGACTAATGAATAGCGTAGTAGAAGGTTCTTACTCGAGCTAATAAATTTATACTTATTACAAATTATGTATTTGCTAGAATTTACTAATCAACTGATAGTTCATGAAATGTCTGTCTCAAGAGAATTGATTAGGTTAATTAGAGTTTAATACGAGATTTTTCATGTTTACAAGTAATTTGGAATTCTACAATTTTCAAAATTTTCCCAAAATTTTCCCAAAATTAAAATTTTCTGAATAGGTTTACATCTATACTTGCTTTACAAAAATTTTTTCTCATTTGTTTACTACTATCAATTCTATGACTCATTCATCATATAGGTAGACCTAAATGTCTACCTATTGTCTTATTTTTATGCAAATTTTTTGTGCATAAAAATGCATGAAAAAATAATGTTTTTTTTTATTTCAGAATTTTTCCGCAAAACTGAATCGAGAACAAATTATCCAAATGCATTTCGAATTGGTCGTGTTATTCTCTACATCCTAATTATTATCCATTGGAATGCTTGTTTATACTTTGGTATAAGTTTTGCAATCGGATTTGGAACTGATGGTTGGGTTTACAAAAATACATCTAATGGAAAAAATGGCACTCTGGCTCATCAATACATTTATAGGTAACGTAGTTGCCTGCTTATTACAGATATAGTTTTGAATTTAAATAATCTAATATTTGATGAATTGTAGCTTTTATTGGTCCACATTGACATTGACAACAATTGGCGAAACACCACCACCCGAAAATGACATTGAATATTTATTTGTTGTCGCAGACTTTCTGGTTGGTGTTTTGATTTTCGCTACCATTGGTCAGTTAATTAAATATTATGTGATTAATTATTCTTTTACACTATTAAATTAATTATAAAATTCTAGTCGGAAATATTGGAAGCATGATTACACACATGAATGCTGCTCGGGCAGATTTTCAAGATAAAATGGATTCAATTAAGCAATATATGGAATTTAGAAAAGTTTCCAAAGACCTGGAAAAGCGTGTTATTAAATGGTTTGATTATCTTTGGTCTAATAAACAATCTCTAGATGAAAATAAGGTATTCATTATTATTCTATGTATTTTATAAATTATACTCTGTAGCTTTCGTAAAGTTAGATTGCAATAACTTCCGAATATTATTCACTTTTTCCAAATATTAACTAGATTTAAAATTAGTTTTTCAAATGATTCAGTAAAAAAATTTAAATATATACTTTACTCGTTGATAAAATAATAATACCCTACTATTATTCTGCAAATAATAAAAATATGTTATCCCTATATTACACTTTTACCATATTAGTGTATAACGCGTAGCGTACCAATAAAATTTCGTTGAATTTAGTTTAGTAAGGCAGTTAGTGTAGAATCAAAGATCTATTCTAACAACCTTAAAATCATTTTGTAAAATATTGTCATAAAGTTCATGAAAGCTTTCATGTTGATCATACTGGCTAAATAAATATGTAGGTACCTAATATTTATTTAATTTTACATATTTTCTTAGGTATTATCAGCTCTACCTGATAAGCTGAAGGCTGAAATAGCAATCCATGTTCATTTAGATACATTGAAGCAAGTCAAAATCTTTCAAGATTGTGAGCCCGGACTTCTAGCTGAGCTTGTGCTCAAATTAAAATTACAAGTACCCTACATACTTAATATAACTTTTTAATAATAAAGCACTAAAAAAGTAAAAAGACAGATGTTAAAATTACTTACATAAGATAGATTAATAATACACATAAGTAAACTCAAATCTTAAAAAAGTTTTTTTTCTCATTTTTTTTTTATAAAAATAGGTTTTCAGTCCAGGAGATTATATCTGCAGAAAAGGAGATGTAGGTCGTGAAATGTATATTGTGAAAAGGGGTCGAGTGAGTGTTGTAGGGGATGATGGAAAAACCATTTTTGTTACTCTGAGCAGTGGATCTGTTTTTGGAGAGGTTCAAATTTACTATCAAAAATGATTTCAAAAATGATTTGAAATTTTTAATAAATGTATAATAGGTTAGCATATTGAATATAGCCGGAAATAAAACTGGCAACAGAAGAACAGCAAATGTGCGAAGTATTGGCTATTCCGATTTATTTTGCTTGTCAAAGGATGATCTATGGGATGCTCTTCAGGTACCCTACTTACCTATTATAGCTACGATTAAATGACCATAAAGATTCAAATAATATCTATGATTTAGCACAATTATCAATACCAACGTATAATTTTTACTTATATGCATGGTAATTTTGATTGAGGTTAAATGCTTATATAATATATTGCTAAAATATTTCAATAGAAGATTATATACCTAAGCCTACCTACAGAATATTAATTGTATCAATAGTAAAGTACCCTACCTACTATATCTACTAATACTAATACTAGTGTAGAACTAGAAATTCTAGAATTTTACTTATGATTGAAGTAAATGATCTACAGGTTTATTGATTATTTATTAATCGATTTAGTAAGGTATTAGCCCATATTTTTTGTTTTGCTTTTTTAAGGAGTATCCAGAAGCTCGAGAAAATCTCCTTGAAAGAGGAAAACAGTTACTTTTAAAGGATGGTTTGATTGATGAAGCGGCTCTGGAGAAGGAGAAAAAGTCACAAATGTCCACCAAAGACAAAATTGATAAATTAGGTATATAAAGCTTTATCTTATGACTTTTATGAATATTCAAAATTCTTATCTATAATTCTATATACCTACTAGTATACATAATACGAGTATTATGTAGGTACCTATTATTACATAATAATTAAATTGTGTTTTTGCAGAATTGAGTGTAGATAATCTTCAAACAAGGCTTGCGAGACTTCTTGGAGAATATGCCAGTGCTCAATTAAAACTTAAACAAAGGATTAGCAAGGTATGATTGGACTTAAATAATCAAAATTTTCAAGAAATGTTTTGTATAATATTTGAATTTTAGCTGGAAAAAAATGAACCTGAAAAGAATTCAATGATTCCAATTCCAACCATAAATGATGAAGGAATCCAAGAAAGACCCAAATTGGTCAAATCCCATACACTTACTTAATACTTATACATAATTATTAATTATACTATGTACTAGGTACATATATAAAACTTAATTTATTTTAGAACATGTTACATGATAATAATATGAGAATTAAAACCATTATGTAAATGTGCAAAAGCAAACCTACTGCCCACTGGCCCTGAAACAATATCTCGATAAAGCTTTTTGATTTTTTTTTTTTTGAAAATTCTTTTGGTCTATTATAATTACTATACTAAATATGTATAAATATAAACATTATTATTTTAGAAAATATTTACTTTTTGGGATTTATTTTTTAGAAAAGTGTAAAAAATTTCAATAATTTCTTAAATTCATCAGAATTCTCGTTGAGATATTTTAGTAGGATTTTATTAGTATATAAAATCATCTATTTTGAATTGTTTAAATTCAAATTAGTTTTATAAATGTAATTTTGTTGATTATTTAAATTAATAGGGTATTTTATGGAGTATTTGGGTAAATAGCATTTCGGCACAAAAATCTTTGGCATCCATCTTGACAGCATTTTTTAGCTGCTGGACAATCTTTGTCAACTTTGCCTAAAAACAAAAATTAATAAAAAAAAGTTTGGCAAAAAGGTATTAAAAGAACTAATTAAAATTAAAAATGTTATTTTAAAAATACAATTTTTCTTACAATTTGATTGAGTCCTCGTGGCACAAGAATTACTTCCAGGAGCTGGGGTTACCTAAAAATATTTTTAAAATTTGAATTGTTAGAACTTGAAAAAACTTTGAAAATTGGCAAAATTATATTTTTACTTTATCATATAGGTACCTATCTATTTTTAAATAATTACTGATACCTTTGTTGGGCAAATTCCTGGACGTTGGCCTGTTGGAGCTTTAAAATTAATTTATGTATTAGAAAATTAATGGTATTAAATGTACTACACTACCAATATTATCACATATTTAAAATTATTTAAGTACTGCTTGGTGTTGGTGTAACATTCTTATTTTTTTCTCGAGAACAATCGATTTGAGAACATTTGTCCTTGTTGTCTGCCGAGCAAGTACATGTATTGCAATCCTTTTTATACGTTGTCCCGACTTTACACGGACCTTAAATTAAATCAGATTATCAAATTTAAATTATCAAATTGTCAAATTTTAATTTTAATTAAATGAGGTATATACTTGGTCTTGTCGATGGAGCAGCTGCAGCTGAAATTGCAATCAAAGAAGATGCAAGTAAAAGATATCTTCCCCACATTTTCAAAATTCAGAAAAATTTGACAAAATTCAGTTGAATATTTCAGATGAATGATTCAAGACAAAATGATAAAAATCTAGAAAAAGCTCATCATTTATATAGAATGTAGACTCTGTATATATTCCAGTGCATACCTTAATTTTCTGTATTAGGTACCTACATAAGCTAGCACTAGACAAATATTACGATTTTAGGTTAAAATAAGGGGCCATCCATTTAGGATGTCCGACAATTTTGGACATTTTTGACCCCCTACCCTCCCCTTTGTCCGAGTTTGTCC
>JAQIXA010001110.1:0-28904 GCA_034699045.1 Nanhermannia cf. coronata Gr-Ori-00579
GCTTCAAATTCATAATAGCAGATTTGGTGTTCCGCGCAATGGCCAGAGTCACTGGGAAACCGTTTAACGTCCTTTCATTTAAAAAAAAGAAATAAGCAGCCATTGACTTTTATTGAATTTTATAGAAATTTTATATAAAATTTTGGCATCTTTTTAGAATGACCCAAGTTAAATTCCATGTTTTTTATTAATTTGGGATCTTAGTACACCAAGGTTTGAAAAATCTAAAATTTTTGTCAAAATGGCACAACTAGACCCTACAAATATCATTCATACCATTCATAATATACATTGTGAATTATTTAGATGAAAAAGCAAGAAATCAAATTCACAAAATTTGAGATTTTTTAACAAATTGATTATAAAAAATTTTTCTGTATTTTCTTAGTGTGTCATTTTTCGGGTCGAAACTCACCCAGTCTACCCTCAATTCCAGCAATGCAGGTAAAACAAATTTCATTTAAATATATACCTACATAATATAATATATATTTATAAGTCTATACAGGGTTGTTTATAAGTTTGTTAAAAACTTAAAATTGTTTAAAGATGGTTAAAATCAAATCGAAATTCGAAAACTCTCAAAATCCTTATGAGATTTAACATGGAATTTGTCTGATTTTTAAATTTTTTTACTTTCATATCATAAGCTGTTATCCTATCCCAATTCAATATGAAAACCTAGTTTTTCTCCATTTAACTAGTATGGAATCTCGGATTACAAAACTGAAAGCCGAGATAAGAATACAACTACTAATATTAAAGTAAAAAATTTCGAAAATGTAACCAATCCCATGTTAAATCTCATAAGAATTGTAAAATTTCTTTAATTTTTTTTCTTAATTTCCTTGCTTTTAAAACACAATGTATACTTTTATTATAGGGAAATCAGTGTACAATTCAATGAAATTATTTGAAATAGATTTTTAGATTTTGAATAATAAAGCCAATTATTTTTCAAAAATAAACCAGTGGTTCTAAACTACTTATCTAAACAACTACGACTATTGTAAAGAAAAACTGCGATTTTGCAAAAAAAAATAATAGGTAATAATTTTCCAGACATAAGAGTTCAAACAATTGAATCTCTTAAAATGTTGCTTTTTTTATAAAATCCAGGATTTGTACTTTTTTTATTATATATAAGAGGGTGTTCCAAAAGTATATGGCGAAAATGTTTAGGCCTTAATATAGTATAGACCTAGATCGGATTTTTAAACAAGTAAGATATGAAATCGATAGGAAATTTAACGGAGATCACGAATCTAAAAACATTTTGATGCTATGATTATCAGGTCAAAGGTTATGTGTCAACTCAAGACTTTTTCAAAGGGAGAAAAATTAGAAAAAATTGAAAAAGCTAAAATTGTTCCAAACGACATAAAATCTTAAAATTGACGGTTTCCGAGCACTTTTATGCCTGGGAATCATAAATTTTGACATTTCAAGCCTTTTGGAGCAATTTTGGCCTTTTGGAGCAATTTTTCTCCTATGTTATGTCTTGAGTTCATTGACCCATAAATTTTGACCTCTTTATCTCAACATCAAAAGATTTTGAGATTAAATTTCCTCTCGATTTGGTATCTTACTTGTTTAAAAATCCGATCTGGTCTATACTATACTCGTATTAAGGCTTAAACATTTACGCCACATACTTTTGGAACACCTTGTATATGTAAAAAAACGGGTTTTTAATGAAAATTTGGTTTTTTTAGGTCGGTTTGGCTGGGTCCTGAGGCCGAGCTTAGCAACACAATACTGTCCCTCTCTGTAATGTACTTTATACCTTTATTGGTCATCATCTTCTGCTACTCAAGGATCCTTCGAATCATTACTCTCAAATCTCTTCATAAAAGTAAGAAAAGAACCCCTCGAAATTTTTTTTACTTTTTTTTAAACCGTTTATATCGAATATTTATTATAGTACCTTACTCAGGGTATAATTGTCGAGCGAAGTAAAGCACTTACTATTCAACTATGCTTTCACTTTGTCTTATGATTAAGGCCCCCGAAAATCTGCTTTACAAAATTTGAAATCGATATCATTTCACTTTTGAAAAAGTGCTTTTAATTCCTTTTTAATTTCAAAATGTGCTGTTTTATGATCAAAATTTCACTAAATTTAACTAATGTAAGAGTATTTTTAGTCAATCAAGTAATTTTTTGACATAATATTTTGCTTTTTATGAAAAATTAGTTTAACTTGAATGACATAAAATTAGCAAAAACTGCAAAATTTGCACTTAAAATTTGTTTTAAAGATCTTAAAAATCAAAAAGGACACTATTTGTGCCCTTTTTGAAGCAAAAAATCTCTATTGAATTATTTTTGCTTTCATATCCTAGAACAAGGTCAAGGGACCTAATAATTTATATCATAAAAATCGTTTTTTTTACTAATATAAAATATCATACAAAGACCCCTTTTCTTTTTATCAGTCATATTCCAGAAACTTTTAATAATTCTGTCCTTTTAATCAATAGGTACTTTGTAGGTACCCTACTTAATTTGAAATTGAGCTTTTAAATGCCAAAATTTCAAATTGAAAACTTGAGTTATAAATCAAGTTTAAGAAACTTGCAACTTAAAAAAACAAATTAGTTTTTTTTGTAAATCCCAAAATTTTAAAAAATTTGCAAAAAAAAAGTTACATAATCCTATATAGGTATGCTATATTATATAAATTATGATATAGTCAAACAGAATTAGAAACTTTTCAAGTGTATATATTTGCATACTTTATTGTTTGAGCGAAGCAAGCACTTACTATTCAACTTTTCTTGTACTTTCTCCGTCTGTTTGTTTGTCATTCAATAGATAACTCAAAAACTATTGGACCGATTTTAACCAAACTTGGCATGAAGGACCCTTATAGGGTCTAGTTGTGCCATATACAAAAAAAATTTAAGATTATCCCTTAAACCGAATATGATATCGGTTTAATCCGAAAAGAAAAAAGCAGTTAATTAAATCCTAGTATATACAAGTACAAGTTAAAGTAAAAAGTGTATGCAAATGGTTCTTAAGAGATTTGTAATATTTATTAACTTGTTATTTAACTATTCAAAACTTTTTGAAATCTCGAATTTAATTTAATTAATGGAATATTTTACCAGTTTTTGCTTATCAACTTAAATACTGCCCCCACTATTATTACTACCTATATGGTACTATATTAGAATCTTTAAACTTTCAAACTATTTTGTAGATTTTGCTCTTTTTGAACAAAATTTGTAATTTGGAGCAGTTAACTATACAGATAAAGACCTATTCAAATTTGAGATTTTGCAATATTTTATAATTTATAATATTTTATGTAGGTACATATATAAGGGTAGATTTGGAATAGTTTGAATTTAAATACGTTTTTTCAAACTATTTTTAGCTGAAAAGAGGCTGACGAAATTTCAAAAAGCTAACCCAAACAATCCCTAATCTACCCCTATACTTGTCCAGTATACTACTGGAATTTTTGAGATCTTTTCGAATACAAGTTGTAAATTCAATTGAAACATTTTATTGCCCCCAATTGGCATTAAAAAATATATCACCCATAAAATACATACGTACTAAATATTTCAATTTTTATCACAACAAGGCTTATCGTTGTATATTCTTATCTCAATTTTGTATTTGAAATCCTGGATATTTCATCCATTGTCTACTCGTATATTACGAAATCTAGGATTTCAAAAACAAGGTAAATTGAAATCTTGGACCAAAACTACTCGATCTCATAGTATTAAATGTAAAGTTGACATCAAAATTAACATTTTTTCTGCTTATATTTTTGGACAATGAGGATAGATACTGACCTAAAAGGTCAAATGAAATGTTATTCCCTATGCTTGTAAAACATTACGTATGACTAAATCCAGACTAAAAAGTAACAGTTTTTAAAATGCATTATAAGCATAGGGAATAACATTTCATTTGAGCTTTTAGGCTAGTTGCTATCTGAAATGTCCAAAAAAAAAATTTGTTCAAAAATTTTGATTTTGATGTTAAATTTACATTTAATATAATGGGATCAAGTAGTTTTGGTCCTCAATTTCAATTTACCTAGTAAAATTAAGAAATTATTTAAAGTGCATTCTTTAGATTAGTTTTCCTCTTTTTTTATAATTATTTGAATTTATATAGTATTTATTTTAATTTTGGCGGTTTTCTTTTTGAATTTTTTAGGATACTCGGATTCAGAGCTGAGTGGTGGCGGTACAGAAGCGGGGAATTCAAACGGGCCTGGAAATCCATTTTTGCGGATTCGAAGTGGAGGTCGAAATTACGCCCGAGCGCGCACACGAACTCTCAAATTATCCATGGTAAACATGATTGATACATTTTCTTATTTATACAATACAGGGGAAGATTAAGAATAGCCAATAGCTTGTAATTTTTTTTTTGAAATCTGGACACTCTCTTAAAAATGTAGCCCATTTAAACTGAAATTTGTATGAACATGTAGATTGAAATCCTGGACCAAAACTACTCGATTCCATCATATTAAATGTAAAGTTGAGATAAAAATCAATTTTTTTGGACAATGTAGATAGCTACTCGTCTAAAAGGTCAAATAAAATGTTATTCCCTATGCTAATAATACATTGTAAAAACCGCTACTTCTTATCCTTAGTCTGGATTTCTAATGCATTATAAACATAGGGAATAACATTTCATTTGACCTTTTAGGTCAGTATCTATCCACATTGTCCAAAATTTTTGTAGAAAAAGGTTGATTTTGATCTCAACTTTACATGTATGGTAATATAATGGGATCGAGTAGTTTTGCTCCGCGATTTCAATTTACATGGTGTGAATATATATTGACAATCTCTATAAAATATCTAGATTGAAAAATTTGCTATAAAGCATCGAATCGAATTTTAATGTAAAAACAGGCTTCAAATTTTAGAAACTTGTCCAAACTGCCCCTAATCTACCCCTAGATACTTAAGTTTTGAAGAAGAAGGTTTATAAAGAATGACCTCTTTTCCTGGTCATTTAAAACCCTGAATCAAAAATGTGTATATAAAAGATATTCTAAAATGTCATATTTTAGATATGAAAGATATACAAGACTGACATATATTTTATTTAAAAATGTAGACTTATATCTAGAATCTAAAATAGGGTACTTTACTTGTCTACATAGTTCAAATAAAATTTTTTAGAAAAAGATCATTTTACATACATAAGTTTGATAGAAATGTTAAATTGCATGCTTGAATGCACTGGAATTACCCGGGTAGAAAAATTTTTTATTTGTGTCGGATATCAGATATCAAAAAAAATGCAAAAAAAAATCCGATTTTTTTTAGCACAAATGTCTAAATAGGTACATATAAATATATGTATATATATGCAGTAGGACTTGAGCAAAAGAATTTGAAAATTCTTTCAAATTCCACTTCGATTATCAAAATGAGATTTTAAAAAAATGTTTTATCTTGTTTGAAATTGATTTTTTTTGTCTGAGCGAAGCGAGCATTTTACTTTTACTTTATTAGTCCAAAATATTACCTAAAAACTTAAAAATATTGGATGGATTTTGATCAAACTTGACATAAAGGGCCTATATAGGACCTAGTTTTATAATTTCGCTTTAGATTTAACCTCATTTTGGTTGAATTTAACCCTTAATTTATGGCCTAACTTTATCCCTTCTGTATGAAATTAACCCTAAATTTCATAAAAACCTAATCAAAACTATAATAAATCAATAATTAGGGTTAATTTCATATAGCAGGGATAAAGTTAGGCCAACAAAATTTAGATAAATTCGACTGAAATATGTATGAAATGCAATTGCTCTCAAAAAATTAATAATAAACTCAAGAGTAGTTAATTAGATCCTAGTTTACATTATTTTTTTTATGTATTTCAGGTCATTGTAATCGTGTTTATCATATGTTGGACACCATATAGTTGTCTTATACTTTTACATATGATTAAACCTGAGATGGCTGAAAGGATTGGTAAGTTTCTATGCATTATATACATGGCCATTTTACTCAAATATCTTAAATGATCAAAAATGTAAATTTTTTTGACAAAATTTGAGATAAAACTTGGAAAAAATGAGAAATTTTACCAAAATCTTGAAATTTTCTTGTAAAATTTGCTAAAATATAAAATAAATTGAAGTTTTTGCAAAAATTTCCATTTTTTTTTTTGCTTTTTACGAGATAATTGATGTGTACTTTTATTGATTTCTCTATTTAAAATTTTGTAAAAAATTCATTTTTTGTACAAAAACTATAATTTAAATCAAAAGTATTCAAATATAAAACTTATATTATGATATACAGAGTGTTTAGAAGAGAGGAATAGGAGTTAAAGTCTTTTGAAAATTTGAAACCAAAAATTTAGAAATCCTTGAGATTTTCAAGAGATTTTCTCTTTAAAAGTACTTTTAAAACACCCTGTAAATCATATATAATCTTTCATATTTTAGATTGGAGATTTCAAGAATTCATATTTATGCTTCCATTACTCAATAGTACTATGAACCCCGGGTAATTTGAAATTTAAATCATACAATAACTTGAAAATAAATATATATTATCATTTCCTCGTTAGAATTTATGGATTTTTTGCAATGCAAAGTCGACGTCGAAGATTATGAAAAAATATTCAAGAAAAATTTCTACAATTCAACTCATATTATATAATATTATTCTAAATTACTTATATACAGGGTGTTTATTCCAGAATAAGTTGGTGAAAATGTTTAGGTTTTAATATAGTATAACCATATCGGATTTTTGATCAAGTAAGATATAAAATCGATAGGAAATTTAACGGGGATCACGAATTTCAAAACATTTTAATGCTCAGATTAAAAGGGCAAAAGTTATGGGTCAATGAACTCAAAGCATTTTCCAGGAAGAAAAATTGAAATAGGCCAAAATTGTTCCAAAAGACTTGAAATGTCAAAATATACGATTCCCAGGCATAAAAGTGCTCGGAAACCGTAAATTTTACCATTTTATGTCTTTTGGAACAATTTCAGTTTTTTTCAATTTTTTGTATTTTTTCTCCATCGATAGCCTTCAGTTCAATGACCCATAATCTTTGACCTATTAATCTTAGCACCAAAATGTTTTGAGATTCATGATCTCCGTTAAATTTCCAATCGATTTCATATCTTATTTGTTTAAAAATCATATCTGGCCTATACTATACTATGGCTTAAACATTTTCGCCACTCACTTTTGGACCTGTACTTATGCTATACAATTTCCTATCTATAAAGTACCTATTTAAAAAAACTATGTAAAGCTCTAATGTATCTCAAAAAAATGTATTTTTTAATATAAAAAGACAAAAATGTATTCTACTTATTTAAATAAAAGCCCGAGAAATTGGTGATAAAAACGCGTTTTGCATAAAAATTGTTTTGAAACTAAAATATCTTATCTAGTATATATACCTATAGGGGTAAAATTCATTTAAAAAGCATAAAAATTAGAAGAGTTTACAAAAAGAATTTTAGTTTTAATAAAAAATTTTAGTTTTTAGCTTTTAGTACATATTATAATTTAAATACAGTCGAACATCTTTATAACAACCTTTTAAATTCCTTTTTTAGCAATTATAATTAAATTTACAAAACTTGAAGCTACTTGCTGTAGAACTCTGTATATTTATCAAATTGAAAATCTCCGAAATTTTTAATTTTATGCGAGCTTTTGTGATTTTTGAGGCCGTTTTTTGAGCTTAACTTTTTTTTCAAAATCACAGAATTTCAGGCAATCTTATTTTTATATAGATAAGTATTAGGTAATTTTTACAAATAGAAAAAATTCATTATTTCTATACGATCGATAATTATACAAGAGTACTTTGGCTTTCTCTCTTATCTTTAGAGAGAAAGCTAAAATTCAAAATTTTGACCGATTTTTTCGATATTTGACCAATTTTTGCACAATTTTTACCAACTTAATATGACAAATAATAACCAAAATTTGACAAAATTTTCAAAATTTTGTCAAATAACATAAGCATATAGGCTTTTAAGTAATGATTCTGGGTATTTGTGGGTATTTTAATTAGGTAGTCCAAATGATTTGAGCCAACTACTTTTAAATAGCTACCCATTTTGTGCAGCGATGTCTCTCTCTATCGTTACCTTAAACTTGTACGTTAAAAAGTAATCTCATTTTTTTCTCAAAATCTCACTAATTCCATATACAGTATACTCATGTTCATTATAATTATAGTATGTATCAGTATATTAGTATATAGTTTAATAATCTAATAATCTGCATTTAATTTATATTCAAAGGATAAGAATATATATTGTACATACATACATACTTTAGTATAAAGTTCAAAGGATAATTTCCAAGTCTAAAATAAATCAACTTAAAACTCTTTGAAAATAATTACTCGAAAAACTTGAATTTATTATCAAAGGTCAAAAGGTCAAATTTCGAATTACAAAAAACTCAATAAATTCTAATAAAAAGTTAAAAAATATAAACTTTTAGAATTACATCTTGTATAAAAGTACATATAATATGAGGATATTAAGCTTTAATTTGTACTTTGGAACATTTTTGAAAAGTTTGTTGAAAATTTGACAATTTGAGAGTAATTTTATTGGACTCTTAAGAGACACAAATGTGTCAAAAAGTTCATTTTAAATTTTAAAGAGAGAGAGAGAGTTAAAAAGCCTTTGATTTGAAATAAATAAGTTTATTAAGCTTAGAAGAAAAGAGTGGATAAAAGTGTCTTTAAATTATTAAAAAATATTCTTAAAATTTTTCTAAAATTGTCAATTTAAGGTATATTTCCTGTGGATTTTAACCAAATTTTGCATCAAGGACCCTTATAAGGTCTAGTTGTGCCATTTAGACAAAAATTTCAAATTTTCCTAACACTATGGGTATACTTTGGAGTCCAAAAATGATCAACATTTTCATTACCATTTTATGAAATTTTGGGTTGAAAAAATGAGAAAAATTACAAAAAATATCAAAAAATTAGAATAATTTACTATGTTAAAGTTTAGGAATGATAATTACAAATTTTAATGGTAATGGTTTGGTAATTGTAATGCAATGGTAATAAAATATTTCCAAAATGCTGACCTCTATTTGGTCTAATTAACCATCGTTTAGAGCCTATAATAGGAATCCTTTTATGCCAAATTTGGTTAAAATCAGTCCAATAAGTTGGCATATTATTTTCTCAACAGATAAATGGAAGAAAGTTAGAACAAATTTGAATAATAAGTGCTTGCTTCGCTCGAAAATTATAGTTGGTTAGTTAAAGTTTAAAATCTTTAATCCGGTCTTTATTTATTTTATAAGAAATATCTCTCTGAGAAATAATTCCAAGAAAATTAGGCTTCAAAGGAATTTGGCATCTTTTGACTGCCAATTGGATTTTAATTAATAGCTCGCACTTTTTAGTATCTTATGGAATTCTATGATAACCATTACATATAGTTTAAAAAATTTAGAAATTTTATATAAACCAAAAAATCTTCAAAATTTCAAAATTTTATTGAAAAATTTCATATAAATTTTTTGAAAAATTTTCTTTTTTTGGATGTGTAACAACAAAATCAAGAATCTAATTTATCCTTTTGATATTTTATGAGATTTTAATACTTTTAGAACAATTTCAATTCATTTTACCTAATGGAAGGTGACATAATGGACACACTGTATATCTATATAATATGTATGTATATTTATTCAATACATTAAAACATTTAGAATGGTTTGACAGAGCAAAAAATCCCAGACAAAGTCAAGTTTCAATTATCTAAATGTCTGGACAATTTTTAAATTACAAATTTTTAATTACAGAAATACTATAAAATACTGTCATATGACTCGTAGTTAGTAAATAAAATCAAAGTATAATGCAAATAGAACACTATATATATAGTATGGTAGTGGTAGCTAATTAATATAAAGTTTCTTTTCTTGGGAATTTAATTTTATAGGTGTAGGTAAGCTGTTTTAGTGAATGAAATTTGTAGATACAATATACATAATGTGAAATAATCAAGTTCCAGAATTTGTATTTGATTTTGTTAATTAACGCTTAGGGGTACCTATGCATGCTATAATAATACTGTTTGACATTTGAGAAAATATTTTGGTAGGGTTAGTGTTACTAATTTGTGAACACTAAAATATCATTATTGTATGGGAGCAAAGCGAGCACCTACTATATAACTTTGCTTGCACTTTATCTGTCTGTCTGTCTGTCTGTGCGCAAGATATCTCGAAAACTAGTTGACCGATCTTAACCAAACTTGGTATGAAGGACCATTTTAGGGTCTAGTTATGCCATTTTGACAAAAATTTTAGACTGTCATTGGGGTACTTTGGACACTATTAAGGGACCCTTAATAAGGGTCCCCATGTTAATCAAATGGCTAAAAATCATAAATGAGAATAGAGTGGTAATAGTGATAGTGATAATCGATTCAGAATATGATAACGGCTTAAACCGAAAGTTGTCCTATAGCCTCGAAAAGGCTTTAACGTTTTTCTCGTAACACTTAATAAATAACTAAATATTAGTTAATTAAATTCTAGTTAAAAAAGTGAGATACAAATTTTTAAAAAGTATAAAAATTTTCTCTATAAAATGACCCTAATCAAAGGAAATATTTTTTTTACATTGAACAAAATCACATTTTTAAAAAATTGTATAGGTCAAAATGTTATGAAAAAAATAATCTTTTGGGACTTGAGAAAATTGGACAATTTTTAGCACATTATAGGGCCAAAATAAGGGGCAATAAAGAGTTTTTTCTTCATAAATACAAGTTACTTAGTATATTAGTATATAGTTTAATAATCTAATAATCTGCATTTAATTTATATTCAAAGGATAAGAATATATACATACATACTTTAGTATAAAGTTCAAAGGATAATTTCCAAGTCTAAAATAAATCAACTTAAAACTCTTTAAAAATAATTACTCGAAAAACTTGGATTTATTATCAAAGGTCAAAAGGTCAAATTTCGAATTACAAAAAACTCAATAAATTCTAATAAAAAGTTAAAAAATATAAACTTTTAGAATTACATCTTGTATAAAAGTACATATAATATGAGGATATTAAGCTTTAATTTGTACTTTGGAACATTTTTGAAAAGTTTGTTGAAAATTTGACAATTTGAGAGTAATTTTATTGGACTCTTAAGAGACACAAATGTGTCAAAAAGTTCATTTTAAATTTTAAAGAGAGAGAGAGTTAAAAAGCCTTTGATTTGAAATAAATAAGTTTATTAAGCTAAGAAAAAAAGAGTGGATAAAAGTGTCTTAAAATTATTAAAAACTTATTCAAAAAGTCATAATATATAGTTTACTAGACGTTCACAATTTGCATTACCTTACCCTATAACATAATAAACTTTGAAATAACAAACCAAATATAAATATTGAAATATTATTCAATTTTCATGCTTGATGAATAGCAAAGAAAACGTAATAAATGCATTCCCCTAGTATGATTTTTATAATAATAACTCATATATACCTACTATAGTATTGATTTTTTAGTCATAAAATTTGGACTAAAGTTTAATCTCATCCCTATTTTAGTTGAATTTACCCCTAAATTTTTGATCTAACCTTACCACTGTATGAAATTAACCCAAATTTTAAAGGTTAGGTTAGATAAGATTAGGAATTTTCAAAAATTTGGGTTAATTTCATATGCAGGGGTAAAGTTATACCAAATATATAGGAGTAAATTCAATCAAAAATTAAATCAGAGTCAAAAATTTGATCAAAATTCAATTTATATGCAAATATTAACTAAGCTCATTAGCACATTTGATCTGATTGACCTGATTGACCGAAAATAATTCAAAATATAAAATATTCAAATTTTCATAGCAAATATCTATCTAAAATTAATGTAATGTCCTCAAATCCAATTTTTTACCATTAGATATAATTAAAAATAGGCTATTCAAGGTTTTTTTGTAGTTTTTATCATGTCTAGTTATTTCTCAAAGACTCTGTATGCAGAAATTGAACTTCTTTTGATCCTATAATGACATAAGTATTAAAAGAATCGATTTCCCCCATATATACAAAAAGTAGAACTATTTATTAGACTATTTTAAACTTTGTAAATTTTATTGAAGTATACAAATATTGGTATTCTCATCTCTTTCGAAAATCTCCGATTTAATTTCATGACTGTTTTGGTTGAATTTTACCTCTATAATTTTGGTCTAAGGATAAGCGTATGAAATTAACCTAAAATTATCCAAAATCCTAACCTAACATATACGAAAATAAAGTTTCTTGGGTTAATTTCATACAGGGGTAAAGTTAGCCCTAAAATATAGGAATATAGGAGTATTCTGTGAATTCAACCAAAATAGGAAATGAAATTAAACCTATGTCAAAGATTTGTAATTATTAATCTTAGTCAAATAAATGAAAACTAGGATTTCAAATTGTAAATTGAGATAAGAATACCACTATATAGTATTATGTAAAAAGTGTATCTATCTGTAATTTCCCTCGAATGATAGGTTAGATAGGTTAGAGTAAAGCTAAACCAAATATTTAGGGGTAAATTCAACCTAAATATAGATGAAATTAAACTCAAGTCGATCAAAATTAACCAAATTTGCATAAACAATTTAAAATCAAGGAAATCACATAGAAATATTTTAATTTTAGGTTAATCAAAATTTGATCAAAATTTAATCGTGATCAAAATTTGAAAACTAGGATTTCAAATTGTAAATTGAGAAAAGAATACCACTATATAAGGTACAGTAGGTATTATGTAAAAAGTGTATTTAATTTCTAGGTATGTGGTGCTTGAAGAATCGATTTCATTTATTTATTTTTGCTTAAGTTCTTGGACAAAACTTTTTCAATTTTGAGACAAACTCTCCCTCCCCCCTTTTACCCCTACGACTTGAATTTTGAATATCTACAAAATAGATAATACATACATGAGCAGAGCAAGCACTTTCTTATCATAAGGGTATCATATTTCCTTTAAAATTAATTGAAATTCAAACGGAAATTTAACCTTTTAAGTGTACCTATAATATAAATATAACTAGACCAAAATTTTAAGAAATTTAATATTTCGAACTCTATTGAATTTTTAAAAAGTGAGTACTTTTACACTTTACACATTTGAAGTGTTGAATTCCATTGGGATTTGCTATTTTTATATAAAATGTAAGAAATACAAGAAGGTGTGTATAGAGTTGGCAATTATCCGGCTGAAATTGATATTATCCAGACACCTAGCAAAAATAGTCAAAATGGTCATGGACAAATTTGAAAAAAATGCTCATAACTATGATATACTAAAATAAGATATCCAGTATAAATAGCCGTATTTAGTAAATAATTTTGATTTTTGTTAGAATTTGAAATAAATAATTAGAAATTTGAACAATAATATAATAATGAATATAATCCTATATTTATATTAAGAAATTTTCATTTTTGTCAGTAAATCGGTCTTTTATAGCCAATTTGACTATTTTAATCGGCTGTCTAGGCATTTGTCAAGTACCCTGTATATTTGTAGATTGTCTTTTTGAATGGTTTATCTATTTGATAGTACTATCTAGAGTATCAAAATGGGATAATATTTCAGCCATACGATTTTCTATCAGTAAAAAGTCTCAAGTGTAGGCGGAAGTAACTCATAAAAGTTTACGATTATGACAAATTTTGTAAGTAAAAAGAGATAGGTACTTTATTTCCTGTATAGAATTCTATACATTATATTCGCATACCGATACTTTCAAGTACCTAATACCTATACCTATATAATATGTATCTATAATTCTATACTATGAAGGACACTTGAAACTTCAAAATCATCATAAAACACATCAAAGTTTTATAAATAACTCAAAATCCATTAGAAAATAATATTCTCATAACCCAAAATTGTAATGCTGAATACTGGCACAAATATTCTACATTTTTAAAAGAAATTTCTACCTATAGATAATGTATTAAAATATTTAAAAACTAGGATTTAATTAACTACTTTTTTTGTTACTTATTCATTCATACATGATTTTTTTGGCATCCGGCCGAAAGGGCCAAAGTGAAAGGGGCCAATACATCTAGGCCCAATGATAGTATCTAGTATTGGCCCCTAATGCATTAGGGGCCTAGATTTTACCCTATTATCAATTTACGATGTCTTTATTATAAAATCCCAACTTGCATCAAAAATTATTTTTTGTATTTTGACGTTTCCTCTGACCCCAAGCCCCAAGTCAAAATCTCAAGTTGCCCCAAACTTTTTTATGTTAAAATTGTTATGTACTAGTCGTGAGGTCATCCAAGGTTACTTGGGTTGTCAAAATCGAAATCCTCGTATTCGATTTACCCCTAAATCACAATAAAATCAAAATTTATTTTTTTACCTTTCCTTTGACAAGCCCTTTAAGAGCTCAAGGGGTCACTTACGATTCAAATAGATCATTATGGATAAAAAATTACCTTAAAATCCATTTTTTTGTCAAAAAATTGCAAAAATTCAAAATAATTGTAAATTTTTTGACTGCCCTCAAATCCGGGCTTTTCGAGTTGGAAGGATATGGACCATAGCCTCGGCCATTATGAACTAGACCCTATATTGGTCTTTTAAGACAAGTTTGATTAAAAGCCGTCTAATAATTTTCGAGTTATTTTAAAGACAGACGGACAGCCAGACAGACAGACAGACAGTCAGTCCGACAAAGTGAAAGCAAAGCTGAAAAGTAAATGCTCGCTTCCCTCGGCCAAAAGTTAGGCTATAAAGGCCTCATATATCCTAACAATTTCATAATTCAATTTATTTTTTCAATTCCAATTCGACTTTCGGCTGACTTGAGATATGAAAGTTAAACTTTTTTGATATTTAAATCAAGATAATGTATACTCAACCTATTTCATACATCAACTAAATTGAAATTTTTTTTTTGCAAAAAAAAAGTTATTTTATCATATTTCTATACGATTTCCTTTACAATTTCTGTTTTTTTAATCTTATTTTGAGAATATTTATCATCTGGATGATACTATACTCCATATATACATATCTAGTTATGTAAAATAGAGAAATATATCGAATTTGTTCTTTTTTTGATGTCCGCCTATCACTTAAGTTAGCTAATAAAATAACCCAACTTACTATCTTGAAATAAATCTTGTGAAATAGCTTTTATAATACAGAATAATATTATATTATTGTATTGTACAATACTCAGATATAAATAGTTATGGCCTCAAACTCCTTTATAAAAATCCTTTTTTTGAAGAAAAAATTAAAAAACTTAAACTAATTCAGTTAAAAAACTGAATAATTTGACATTTCCTAATCAGAATTCTCAAAAATTTCGTATAATTGCTTGTAATTATACGAATTATTAGAAAATATATAATTTTTTTTGATTATTTGTATAGATATGATTAATTTAATAATATTATCCTTATCTTTTGGTTAAATTTACACACATAAAGGTCAAACTTTACCCTTGTATGATATTAATCCAAAAAATTTCTAGTTTAGTTTGGATTATAAGGGGTTTAGGTTAGAATTTTTTTAAAAAATTGACTAATTTCATACAGAGTATGTATAAGTTAGGCCAAAAATATAGGAGTAAATTCAACCAAAATAGGGATAAGATTAAATCAGAGCCTTATTTAATTAGCTTAGATTTTTTTGAATACATATAAGTGCCTATAAGCCTTTTACAGATGATTTTAGCAAAATAATATCGACAATTTGAAAAAATCATAATTTCGGTCATTAAAAAGTTTAGTTTTCTCTAATTTTGAGTCTGTTTTTTTTATCAAAAATTTGAAAATTTGAAAATTTTTGACATTTTTGCTTTGTGACCAGAGGTCAGATATAAACTTTGTAATCTATAGTACCTACTGATACTGATAGTAGTAGTAGTGTAGTAAGAAAAGGATATTATTTTTTTCCAAATTCCAAGTTCTTTGAATGAAATTGGACACCAGCCAAGATCAAAGGGCTCCCTGTATAGCTTATGGGCTTTTTCCTTTACAAACTTTCTCAAGAAAAAAAAAACTAGAAAAAGGAAATATAGTAAGAAAGTTGTACTACTGACTGTAGTCTGTAGTAAACTTGTAAGAAGTTTTTGGGTCTGAAGTAACACTTGGCATTTGGCCCTTGATTCTTCTTGATCACGAAAATAAAATGTAGGTTCTACAGAACATATATATATGGGCATTTAACAGGCCTTACATCCACTTGAATCCTCCTATTAACTATTTACAATGATACTGGGGGGAAACTGCTCAATTTTGAACTTTTTTTCATTCAAAATTCAAAAATCCAAATTTTAATAAAGGTAAATGCCTAGATTTTACACTGATCTTATACCTTTCTATCTTCTAACCTACATATCTATCTAAATATATACCTACATAATATGATTCTAACCAGGTAAATTGAAATCATAGACCAAAACTACTCGATCCCATTATATTAAATGTAAAGTTGAGATCAAAATCAAAATTTTTCCACAAAATTTCGAATAAATTGAATATGTAATAGTAACTTCATATAACGAATCTAAAAAAAACTCGGAAATTTTGACATTTATTCTAAATTTTTGAAAATTTTTGACAATTTCACACCTCTAACGATAAGTCAAAATTTTGCCAAATATTTCTATCCATATGGTTAAAAATTCTTAAAATTTTGATCATTTTTTAAAAAAAGCAAGGAAATATTCAAAGTTTTCTCATCTTAATTTATGAAAAAATAACCCTTTGATTTGAAATTTTGATGATTTTGAGAGAGGTATAGAGTGAAACCCTTCTATAACGAAATTTTTTGAAATACCCCATGATATAAATCTCTTTATAACGAAAAACTTTGAACCCAAAAATTGAAAAAATTCCAAAAACCTGTATTTTTGTATTTTATAAGGTAAATTTCCTTTGAAATTTCAAAAATTGGAAATAAAAGTTTGAAAAAATGTTCTCAGATGAAAGGTGTCCCTATAAATATTTGTTTTAAAAGTAAAAAGAGCATAAGTAAGTAATACTTATGCATGTACTATACCAATGTGTATGGAAAAATGCAAAAAGACCCCCATGGTCGATTTTTCAACAACTTTGAACTTTTTTTTTTTTGCTTTTTTTGTGCTTTTTTTACGAGCGACTTTCACATCATTTCCTTGCCTTTGAATAATTTTTTTTCAAAACTTTTGAAATTTCATTTGGCTTCTATATAGGTATATATGTAGTATAGTTAATTCTAAGGCTTTTGATCCGAAATTTACAAAAAATTGCAATTTCAAAAGCATTAATACATAATATATCCAATCAACACTTTTTTTAGTAAAATACTTCTTTATAAATTTCTAATGTTTAAAATTGTTTATATTGTACGAGCGAAGCAAGCACTTTAATTCAACATTTCTTATACTATATCCGTCTGAATTTTATTGTAATTTTGTCTCTTGGCCTTTCTGGCAAGAAATCGGTCCAATAATATGACAATAATTGGTCTGATTTTTACCAAACTTGATAAAATTAGACCTTATAAGGTCTAGTTGTGACATTTCGACAAAATTTTAAGGGAATTATCTACATTATATTCAATTAGAAAAAAAATAAAAGACAATTTTAAATTTCCAATTTGACCTTTGTTTGACCTCGTATGTTGGCTTTTGGCCCCAAAAAATGAAGTATCTTCGTCTTAAACACTTTGCTCGAACAATTAATTCTTAAATAAAGAGTAGTTAATTAAATTCTACCTAATTTCTATGCTAAAAAGGTACACTTTTATCAAAATTTTAAAGAAAAATCTTTAAAATTGCTCTAATTTCATTTTATCAATTCCTCTATTTATTTTTAAAAAATTCAAAAAAAATTACTATAAGAAGATTAGCAATTGTTCAAAAATTTCACTTTTTTTTTTGATATATACCTACTATGTAAATTCAGACAAATTATAAGTTCATGTTTATGCCTAGGAAAACAGAGCCCTAGGAAATGTAAGTATTAAAAAGTACATTTTTTCCGCATTTAATGATCTTTCACACTTGCTTAATTATTATCTTTTTTTTTATTATAAAACTCTAGTAGGTACTTATTATTTTATACATTGTGCCTTACTGATACTTGTATACAACAAAAAATGAAATAAAACTTGGGAATCTTGTTTGTGCCAGTTGAATGTTGCATGTAATTTAATGGGATTGTTTTGTTAACTACAAGTTTTTATCATTAGTCTCATTTTTATTTTCAGAGTCCAAAGTATTATTATTATATATTTTTATAATATAGCACTAGAAAAGGGTACAATCTGATTTTTTTTAGTCTTTTTATAATCGTATCTGTATTTTTCTGAAAGATTTGAGAACTCTTGGCCACTTAATATCAGTAAATATCTGAAAATCTTCAAAGATAAAATGTTTTGGACAGTTAAAAACCTAATTCAATCTGAATTTAGCAAAAACAATGATATATATATAAGTACCTAGTCAAATGTCAAAAGAGAGATAACTGGACAGGTTAATTGATATAGTGGACCAAAACTCCTTAAATCCCATTATATTAAATAAAAATTTGAGAGCAAAATCAACATTTTTCCACAAATTATTTTGGACAATGAATCCTCTTTATAACATTCAAATACAGATAATATCACTCAAGATATCCTAATAATTAATAATTCCTTTTCTACCAGCCACTTATATATATATACTACTGGTCATTTTAATACCTAATTATATTATCTAGGTAGTATAAAAGTAAATACTACTAGTAAATTGCAAAAAAAAATCAGAAAAATTACAAAAATGCAAAAAAAGGGAGGGGGGATAACAAAATCGTTGAAAGCTTTTTTTGGAATTTCGCGAAGCCTTCAAACTAACCTAACCTACTTTTTAGCTCGCATTAAATATCTATTGAAATCCCTGATTTTAGATTGAAATCCCTGATTCCAAATTCCAAACTGTTTTTAAAAATGTTAAAAATTATAATCTAAACTATATAAAGCTATTTAGAATAATTCTTATATATAGGTTTACAAGCTGAGATTTTTAAAAATATTTATAAAAATATGGAGGTTTTTGTGAGCTTTTTGCGATGGTTTTTATTTTCTTTTGTAACAAAATGACACTAAAATGCCTTTGAAACATTAAAAGTACCTTACTATCAATACTATTGAGTATTTTCTCTGTTTGGATTTTGGTTTCTGAAGGATTTGAGGCATCAAATGTATTAAGTATTATGTAACACTCCATGGTTTTGAAAGAATAATAATCGATTTTTTTGACTTGACAAAGTCATAAAATGTGACAGTATCCCTAGCCCTAACCTACTGATAGAATGAAGCTAAAGTATTTATCAATACTAAAAGTAATAAAGAAATTAGTCGCATATTTTCAAAGTTTTTTTTTTATAGAATATAGGTATTCTGTATATCTGTATCAAAAAGACCATAGGCAGTTGAAATATCAAATATTTCGATATCTTTTTATGATATATTTTAGAGTAAAAATTTATAAAATTTTGTACTTACTTTGCTTGGAAAGAGTTGTTGAGTCCTCGATGATCAAGGTCATGACACAAACAGGACAAAAGCATCCCAAAAAGTTCCAATTCTGAAAAAATATCTCGGATTTCTTGGCAATTCTGGGCATAAAAAACAAAAATTTAACATTTTTTTAGGAATTTTTTACTTTTTAATTTCATTCAATAAATACTCGTATGTATCAGTACCTACTTGAGTAATTGAATAACTCAAATTTAATTTTAAAAGACAATTTGGATAACAATAGATTACTTTATAGATAGATATAGCTGTGGAGTAGTACCTACTAGATATTACATATTATGTTAGGTATAATTTATATAAAAATTTCAAAATGAGGATAGATATGAGAGGCTTTAAAGCTCAAAGTCTCAAAAAATCTGAAATTCTCCGTTCAAAATCACAAAATTTATCTCATAAGAAAGGTTACATTGGGTATACTTTTTATACAGAGTTGGCAATTAGATGGCTGAAATTGATTTCATTCAGCTATTTGGTAAAAATGGTCAAACTGGCTGAAACTATGATATACTAAAATAAAATTTCCTGTATAAATATCCGTATTTAGTAAATAATTTGGATTTTTGATAGTATTTGAAATAAATAATTCGAAAAAGAGCAATAAAAATGAATATAATCCTATATTTATATTTGGAAATTATCATTTTGGTCCTTTTTAGCAAGCTATTTTTGCCAATTTGATCATTTTTTCCAAACCTATTTTAGCCGGCTGTGGCAACTTTGCTTATATACAGAATACACTACCTTATAGTATTTGTAAAAATGCAAAAAAACCCCTGGGGAGATTTTTGATACAAATATTTTGGAAAAAAAATCACGAGATTTTCAAAATCCCCTACTATCTCTATGTAGATATATTATATTAGTAAGTATCTAGTTAAATGAAAACATGGATTTTCTACTACATGGCATAATTTGCCTAATTTGATACACAAAAAGTATTGGGGATAATGTCAAAAGGTCAAATATCAAAAACAAAAACAAATCCTAGAATTTTGAGAATTTTTTTTCAAAATTTTGACTATTAGATTTATCTGATTTCTAGCTCATAAATGTTCATATAATTTTTGTAAAAATCATATAAAATCCTCAGTTAAATGATACAAAATACAATTTGATAGTTTATTTTGAGATATTTTGAAATGCCTATTTCATAAGGAGATAGTATGCGTGTTTTAATTAAATTAAAAGAGAAAATGCACGGAATATTTGAAAAATAATATTGTGCTTTAGCTTTTGTACCCTGCTTCGAGTATAATACCGATACTACTAGATATGTATTAGTACTAGTATCTAATTATAGGTAGGTATATAATTTGTATTTTTACAAAAATCTAGAAAAAATCTGAAATTTTGGTCAATTTTTATGGCTTTTTTTACCACAAAAATAGCGAACATGACTTGGCACACGTTGAAAGCATGGCGGAAATTGTGGTATGGAACATCTCGGTAATTCCTTTGGATTGTCAACACGAGTCGGGTTAAAACCTGGATTTCAAAAAGTAAAAAAAAAATTGAATTGATTTTTAAACTCGATTTTTATAAAAAAAATTCAATTTAAGATAGCCTCAAGATATACTACCTATTACTACTAGTATACTAGTATATATAGTTCAAGTAAATTGTGTAAATTGTATTTGACAACTTATTGATTTCGATTTATAAATCAAATTTTGAGATTTTGATGAAATTTCTACAGAATTTTAGAAATTCTTTCGATTTATAATTTTAATGACACTTTTTGATTTTATTTTCATTCTATAACACTTACTAGAGAAACCCTCTGTGTAAATCTGCTTTAAAAATCGAATTCTGTATGATCTATACAAGTGTCCAAAATGACAAGAAATGTCTAGAAACAATTACTTTATTAAATATAATGTTAAAACCTATAATTATAGATAGGTAGTTATAAATTTCAAATTAAAAAGCCATCCAAAAAAATATTTCAAAAAGATTGTAATTAAATTGATAACAGATGAGTTTTACTTTGAACTACATATTGTAGTTCAAAGTAATACTTGTATACCTATCCAGTACCTAATTAATTGAATCCCTTGCCTTTATTTGATATATGTATGTATGTATATATGGATATTTAGGTACTTACAGCACGGTCAATTTTGAATTTAGTGACGAGTCCTAGGTCATAAAAAATCCTCAGGGCTGCAAGCGGCATTTGGGCAGAATCGAGTGAGAAATCATCGAATCGAAGAGAACAAAGACCCGGGATTTCCTCAGCTTTTGGCACCTCACGATCCTACAATTGCCAAAATGAAAATGCCAAATTAATTACCTTAAAATCAATACCACTAATACACTATACAGGATGATCCAGAGTCATAGACCCGATGTTAATACGTGAATAAGTCCAAAAGTAGCAAGTTTATTGAGAAATTTTAAAAACTATCTAAAAATTGATGCACAAATAAGATTATGGTAAAAATTTGAGAATTCTAAATGAAATTTGAGATACCTTATCTTAAAAATTAGTTCAAAAAATTTTAAAAAAAATGAACAAAAATGAGATTTTTAAGTCTATGATGGAGATCACGAATTTGACATCCATTTGACCTGGTTGTTAAAGTTTGACCTCAAAATTTGGGGTAATTTGTGATGTATTTAACACGTCGCACAATAAATAATTAATTAAAGAGTAGTTATTTAAATCCTAGTTTGGATAAAAGTCTCAAAAATACATTCAAAATTTGATAATTCAAGCTCAAATCTCAATTTTGGATCTCAAATATTTTGGGTTTTTTGAGCATTTTGAGCTCAATTTAAAAACTCAAAAGGCTTCTGAATCAACATTACAAATATTTTTATATGGAATATAAAATTTCTTATACTAAAAGTTTAAAAGTACTTCAAAAAAATTCCAAAAAATTCGAAAAATCCTTTGATTTTTCTAAAAAAAAAATTTCAAGTATGTATTTAATTAAACCAAGGTAAGGTTATAGAAGACAAATCAACAAAATTATTGAGATATTAAGCTCTATTTATAAAATATTTCTATATTATCAAGGATAAAATACTATACTTAATACCTACACAAGTTCTTTCATTTCATTTATCGAAGATATAAAAAAACTTGCAATCAATTGAATACTTGAGAAACTATTCAATCTACCTATACTAATATTAAAAGGATTTATTTCTATTGAAAAATTTTCAGAATTGTTCAAAAACATTTATAAGTCCTCGTCTGGAAAAAAAATTTATTTGATGAATAACAGTCTAAATTACTGTCTAAATACTGAGTACTTTGACTTGGTTTTTCTAAATATTTCAGACCTCTAGGTCAAGAGAAAGTGTATGAAATTCTCGATATTTTGATCTGTATTTCAGACCTCTAGGTCAAACAGGGTATACCTTAGGTATAAAACAAAATATTTTAAGAGAAAAATTTTGAAAAACATACATAAGACTGCTTTCCTGGCTAAAAATTTCCAATACTGTACTTTCACTGTTATAAACTAGGATTTATTTAACTACAGTTTAGGTAATTATTAAATATTCGGGCAAAAAATTGATTGATTAAAGGTTTTATAGTATCCCTAAGGCTTGGAATAACCTGAATTTTTTGTCGAAATGGCACAACTAGACCCTAGTAGGGTCCTATATGCCAATTTAGGTTAAAATCTGCCTATCTCCTTGTAATAAGTGCTCGCTACACTCGAACATAAAATGTATTTTTTTTTCATGGAAATGTAATTTAAATACTCTCTCTAGTCTACTGTACAAATTACAAATTAAATCCCTTATAATCCTCATTCTAAGCCTATTACATATATACTATAGTATGTATACTAGTATTTTTATATTGTTCATTTCTCTTTCATTTCATGATTCATGCAAAATTTTGCTGCTTTAATTTTCGATTTTATTTTATTGTGGAAAACATACATATGCTCTATATGTCTATATACTCGTAGAGTCTAGACTTTATAGAATCGGACAATAAATTAATTTGGTCATGCATTGGACCAAAACCAAAACCGAAATGTCAATAAAAACACACAAGTTCACCTCTTATTAGTTATTTATAAATAGGGGTAGATTAGGGATAGTTTGAGTACTTTTTGAATTTTTAACAAAATCCAAATTTCAAACACTTCCCTAATCTACATCTACTTATATACTCGTATGTATCCAAATACAAATAACTCGAATACTTTTCCAATCACCAGATTAAATGTACCTGACTTTTTTTTATATAAAAAACCTTAATGTTATTTTGAAATAGTACAAAGATTTTAAAAAATTGCATTTAAATCTCATTAGAAATTCGAGATTCTGGATTTCAATTTCAATTTGGGATTTCATCTGACACTACTATTGTATATCCCATGATATTTAAATTAGGTTTAAAAGTCATAAAAAATTGAATACGTATGTACAGATACTTAGATACTATGTAAATAAAAATCAATAGACAATATGTACTTACCAACATCGACTCGATTTCTTTCATAGGAGCTGTTGCATGATATGACAGCATCTAAAATTTAGAAAAGAAAAAAACAATTTTAAGATCGATTTCAAATTGAAAGTAAATGTTAATTTGACAGTTCAAATAAATAAAATTCAAAAGATCTGGATTTTTCTACGTCAAATTCTCAAACCCTTGATAATTGAATGTAATTTTATCCTAGATAGGGTACTTAAAAGTACTTTAATTAAAGGTATTGACGTGGACATGACATAAAATCCAGGTAAATATGTCACACACAAAAAAAATAATACAATTTTGATGATAAAAGAAAGGAAATGAAGGATTTGTTGAGGAGGCGTCAGCGGAACAGAACAAAACTTTGGTCAATATTTGGCAAGGAGAAGGACAATGACATTTTCTACATACTTGTAAGGCCTGACAATAAACTGCGTATTTATACAATATTTTGTTGCATTTCTAAACATTCTTTATTTTATAACTAACTGGGAAATCTATACCTAAAACCTATTTACAAAATATCGATATAATGACAGGAGAAATCACAATAGAATCTCTGTATAACGTCATTTACACTTTTTCTGTCACATATGGCAAAAAAAGGCATTTTTTGTCATGAAAAAAGTTCAAAATTTTGAAAATTATTATAAATAATTCTAAATTAGGGGTAGTTTAGGGATAGTTCGACAATATTTTTGAAATTTGGACAGCCTGGGAGTCTAGTTGTTAATAATATATTTGATCTGAAATTTGTGTATGAAAATATCTTGGCTAGCAGCTAGTTCTATATATTTAGCTATTAAATTTTAATTTATGTATAATTTCATCCTTATTTTGGTTGAATTTACCACTTTATTTTTGACCCTGTGTGAAATTAAGAGAAGTTTTTTAAAAAACCCTAACCCTAACCTTTAACCTAACCTAGCCTAGCCTAACCTATACTACACTAAAAAAAAAATATGTGGGTAAATTCAACCAAAATTGGAATAAGATGAAATCATAGCCTTAAGTTTTCAGGTCAAAATAAAAACTAATAGGTATTTCAGTCTAAACTACAGATAAAAAACTTCATATACTTAGCTATCCCTAATCTACCCGAATATATGATAGATATTTGTATAAAATTAATGCATTTTTGGTATTTTGAAAGGAAGGTACTTTATGAAGGAGTTTCGTTGTACTGATAAATATAGGTGTCTTACCTCGAGGGCGACTTTCTGCCTGGCAATTGAAACCTCCAGCTCGGCATACTGCATTGTATTCAAAATCCCCAATCCACAGAATAGAGAAAAAGCCTGGAAAAATAAGAAAATAAAATGTGGAAAAATATACAATCTCTGATATTTACTTATAGATCACAATTGATTTTGCTTTTTTATACAAGATATTATGTATATATCTAGTATCTAGGTACAGTCAAACTTCTATAAAGCATTCATATCTCAATATGTTGAATTCTATCCTATTCTCTCCTATTCTCTCCTATGAGCCTACATTAAATCTCAAATTTCAATTTTGAACTCCTATTATATCTTAACTAATGTTCTCAAATGAACGAAAACTAGGATTTCAAATTGAAAACTTTCTAATTACGAGTGGAATACTTTGTAACTCATATATTTTAGTGGAGAAAGTTTGAAAATATTGAAAAAATTTAAAAATTGACTCAAATGCAGTATTAATATCATAAATTAAGGTGTTAAATATACCTAGATTGTACTTGTAGGTATATCTAGTGTGTACTTTATAGAGAAATTCTTGTCTAAAGATAAATAGAGGCATCAGATTGACTGTCTTATGGATTTTACCATGGTAAACCACCGTCGTAAATCGAGTCTTGAAGAAATATTTGCAGAATTTCCCCCACTTCTTTCTTTTCTTTGAAGGAATATCCGCTTTCTTTTATTTCACATTTTCAAACTCAAACTCAAACATACTCATACATACAACAAAAGAACCAATTCCTCCCCTCATCTTGGGCAATAATGCTCTCAAAATCTGTCTTTTTTTAAGCAAATATGTCGATTTTTTGCTAAATAAAATGACAGATGTTGGGGTCAGTATTGCCTCAAATGAAAACAATTCTTTTGTATAATTGAGTTTAAATATGAAAATGTGAAATAAGAGAAAGAAATTTCTCTAAATTTCCACTAAATTTGCTATTTTAATTTCAAATTTGTATATTTATAACATAGAGATTGCCAAGGTCTGGTTCATTCGATAACAGTCTTCCAAATTTCAAAAACCTTTTCCCAACTATTTCTAATCTACTCAACCTTTCCTTCAAATTGGTTTTTTTGAGGCTATTTTAATTTTTATAGTCTTTTCTATGATATTTTTATGGATTTTTAGACTATAATATTTTGCACTTTTTTTAATGACCTTTTCTTGACATCTTTATTAAAAAATTCAGAAATTTCTGTCCATATTATGCTTTGATATTTTTTGATAATTTTTGGCAATTTTGACAAAATTTATATCTAAGTATAGAGTCAGTTTTTTTGACATTTTGTGACCCATTTTTTAGCTCTTTGAGTTTTGATAAATTTATGTATATATTGCGATTTATTGATTGATTATACGAAAATAATCAAGAAATTTTGAACCTAGGTTAAAGAACTAGAAGTCATGTATATTATAGGACTTGAAATCGAGCTATCCGGCCCCAGGTTTCTACTTTTCCCATTGAAAGTAAATAAGAAATATAATTTTTTTTCATATTTTTCAAAACCATATAGACTTGAGTACCTACCTACTTATACAGACTTACACGGGTAGATCAGGGATAGTTCTGAAGCATGTTGAAATTTGCTAATCTTTTTATCCATTTGACCTCAAATCTGCCTAAGAATATCTTGGCTCACTCTACATATACATATATAAAGCTTCCAGGTAATAACAATATCCTTAAATAAATTGTGTAATTTCAAAAAATGTATTCAGAACTATTCCTAACCTACCTCAATGCTGTTATACCTTGTAAGGTATTCAGAATTCATATAGCAAATAGGTAAATGGATTTTATTTTTTAAGATACTTCCCGGGTGGCTTCTTACTCGATTTTTTTTGTTCAAATTTTTTCGGATTATTTTTCTCAGATTAGATGGAAAAATCTCCCTTGGTGGTCCCTTACTAAACTCTAAAGCTACCTATATTAAATATAATAACTATTAACTATTCCCCGTTATTATTATTATTATTATTTTTATGTAAACAAATTAGATAATACATATTTTTTTCTGGAAATAAAGTGCACAAAAATTGTCTGGAATTTTTGGAAAAATTGTATAGAGGATCGAGGGTACTTTGACATTGACGTTTTGTTTTTGATGTTCAATTCCCAAGAAGTTGCCTTTCAATTACCCTAATGGATTTTTTACCTTTTTTTTCGTTTGAATTTTAGTTTTTGAATTTGAAGTTTGAAGTACCCTTATAATATATAGGTACTCTATAAGAATTCTGGTATGTATTTTTATGCTAGGTACTTTCTTTTTATTCAGAAATTAAAATATTAAATTACATTAAAATGAATGGGGAAAATCATGTGGGTTTTACAAAACAATACTATATACTGTACTATAGAATACTGTACAATGTCATGTAATAAAGGATTTCTTAAAAGCTCTAAATACTTACAAATATGTATCTTCAGGTAAATTGAAATCGAAAACAAAACTACTCAATCCCATTATATTAAATGCAAAGTTGAGATCAATATCAACATTTTTACCCAAAAATATTTTGGACAGTTACTGACATAAAAGGTCAAATGTCCTAATATTTTAGGTCATTTGCCCGGACACCATCTAATATATGTATGAAGGCAAGAAATCTTCAGAAAAGTGTGAAAATACGACTCAAAAATTTGCTAAAATGTCCAAAATCATCTTTATTTTAACTCAAAATAGACACTTAATTTTAGAAATTTAGAAATTTCTATCATGTTTTCAAAATTTCAGATTGACCTAGAGATCTAATATTCTCGAAAATTTGAGAAAAATATGGAACTTTTTTTTATAAAAGTTGAACATTGTAAGTTTTGACATTTTTTCTAGATGACTGTTTGTCTCAATTTTAAGTCCTTAAATTTCTATAATAATTTTTATACCTCCTACCTGTAGGTAGTATATGATATGAATTCTAAATATTATGATCTAAATTACTACTCAAAGTTTAATAGAGAAAAAGTTTAAATTTTTTACCTCAAAAAGTTGTTCTTCATGTTCTTCAAAAGGTAAATTGTTTTGCTTATTAAAAACTGTTGCAACCCCTGAATTGAAATTCAAAAGAAAAAAAAAGTTTAGACAAACTTTACAAAAAAGTAAAATTTTATTGTAGAGTAAAAAAAAATGATAATTTTCTACTAACCTATGACTTCTGAATTTCGATTCCTTATGGGCATCGCAATGAGTGAGTTGATATTTGAGATATTTTTGGCTATGCTTTGAATCTCACTTTTTTGATTTTGAGATGAACAATTTTCGACAACTACTTCTCCAGTTAGTACTACTTGTTCGGCTAATTGAAGCAAATTTGATGGGATTTCTTCTGGATTTTCGAAACATCTGAAAAATTCGAGAAAAAATGTCAAAATTTGAGTAATTTTTGAAAAAGTTTCAAGAGATATTGACCTAAATTTTACGTCTGTTGTCAAATAACCTACAGACAAAAGGCCTACAAGCTTCAAACCTACAAAAAGACAAAGGTCCTACAAGACCAATGTCCTACAGACAAAAGCTTATAGCCACATTTGACCAAAAAGACAAATGTAGAACAGACAAATGGCCTACAGATCTCAGATTTCCTATTCAAAGATTTAAGTGTAGGCCATTTTTGACCTACAGTTTGAGCAGTTAGATGTATTTTCTGTAGGTGCGTAGCCTGTAG
>JAQIXA010001111.1:0-28896 GCA_034699045.1 Nanhermannia cf. coronata Gr-Ori-00579
GTCCTCTAATTTATAATAATTGATTAACTTTAGATGCTTCAGATTTTAAACAGGAATTCATAATTTTCCTTAGAAAATGTCTCATTTAATTGTATTCAATGAGATATTTATATCTTGAAGGTAGTCAATGAAATGAGAAAAATAAAATAAATTTTTATTCAGTTTGACCCTTTCAGAATTGTCCTCTAATTTATAATAATTGATTAACTTTAGATGCTTCAGATTTTAAACAGGAATTCATAATTTTCCTTAGAAAAATGTTCCATTTAATTGTATTCAATGATATTTATATCTTGAAGGTAGTCAATGTCTATGATCAGAATGATCAAACTTATTAAACTTTAATGTTTTTAATATTCAAATTTATAAGGAAAGTAGATAGGATAGGATTAGGATAGTACCTAAGTATTAGATATATTTAAAGTGTTAATAAATAGTTAATATTTTATGATTTGCTCAACTCAAAAAGCCCATTTTATTAACATTACACTTTCTCCAATTGCAAATACAGGACTTAGCGTGGAGCACGAAGTCCCTTTCTCTTTTAGCCTTTCTCCATGTTAGGTATTACAAAAAAGTATGTTTTTTGAACGATTTGCTGGAGCTAACTATAAATAATTAAAGGTCATGTAAGGCATCGTTGAAATCACAATCGTTTTTACTAGATGCTATAACTATTTTTAAAAATTAAAATTAAATTCCACCATTGGTAAAAAAACGGGTTATTTTATATATTTATATATATACATTATATATATATTTATAGTTAGCTCCAGCGAATCGTTCAAAAAACATACTTTTTTGTAATACCTAACATGGAGAAAGGCTAAAAGAGAGGCACTTCGTGCTCCCCCTTAGGTGTATTTTGCTGAATTTCTCTTTCTACACTTTCTCTTAATAAGTATAGGTAGTAGTTCGAATATGTATGCCGATTTTAAGATCTTTTTTTACTCTTTCTAGGATCAAAAAGGTCCGAAAGTAAATTGGTAGTGAAAGGAACATAAAGGCTCAACTACTATCAAGATTTTATATTTTTTTGGGGGAGAGTTGTAAACCATAAGACCATGGCCATGACTATGACTATAGAACATCATAACCTATGGATGAATATTATGAGATAAGATATAAAAAAAAGATATAATAAAAAAGAGTTTTTAGAAGGATTGGAATGTGCTCAAGCGAGAGCTCATAAAGTGTAGAAATGAGGGGAAAGCTCTAGAATACGGTTCAATAAAAAAAGTGACTATAATATCTCGTAATACATACGAGGACTTATAGTAGCAAGTCATACTGCCTAGTTAAAATGTATAGTTCGTATTATTATGTAGGTATTTTACTCAAGTATTGGTATTTGGTATACCTATCTGCTCTAAAAAATCTCGTTATAAAGGCACAAACCTTGCTAATATTTATCAGGAAAAAATTTTAAAAACAAAAGAAAGTCTACAAGTAAGTGAAAGCACAAAATTATTTCAAAATCGTTATTAATATTAACTACCTATCTGTATCTGTAATAGGTACTTTAGGTAGGTCTAGAGATACTTTATGAAGAAGTAAAATTCTTGTTAGATATAAAAAAGTCTGCTGAATCTTTTCCGGCAGGGTCTAAGCGGCGGGATGCACTACAATAACTTGTATTTTATGATGAGGGCAAAAGTAGTGCATACCTAGTACACAAGGATTTTTTTCTATTTTATTTCCCATATTCTCATACTAGCATAATAATAGCTAGTCACATACTTATTAGATCTAGTACTATACTTGTGTATAAAGTATCTTGACTTGTCTACTGTAGTATAAGTTGACTTTGAAAGTTATAAGCTTTTTTCTGTGGACGGTTGAGTTGACTTTTCCACTTTACTTTCCTTTGTTCATCATTGAACTTTAAGAGTTTCTTTTAAAAGCCATAAATTGAATGAGTTATAATATCTGTAGTACCAAGTACTCCTCGTATATCCTTGAACTATTATTTTTTTCTTCCTTAAATCCTCAAAAAATGCCGCAAAAAAAGACAAGTCTTTTAAACATAAAAAAATGTGTCAACTATTTGGAGAAAAAATTATTACTACACAAGTACTACCAAACTCACAGATATACCGTAAAAAGGGGGAGAAAGTCAAAATCTAATCTGGGAGTCATTAAATCCCTTCCTTGTATTGTTATAAAAAATCTCAAGTTATTTGAAAAAGTGACAATTTACTTCTTTTTTGCTCCATTATTATTATTACTAGAATATTTAGCGGTTTAACTTTTAGTCTAGGGTTTTACACTCAAGATCAGTGAAAGCAAAAAAGCTTAGTTTTTGAGGATTTTAGAATTTTACTGATCCTATATATCAGTAATATTACTTTATAGTAGCTAGGAAATCAGAGAATTATTGGTGAATATTTTAAGAACTCAAACTTGTACGAGTAGCTCGAAACTTTTTAAAAGATATGAATTTTTTAGTGTAAAAGGATTTTATACCAAATTTAGACTTTTGCACAAGTACTAGAGTATAATAGTAGGACTTGGATAGAAGATTTGAGCTTCTTATTATTTGACAGATTCACTTCTTTTTCTTGAGTATTTTATCTTTTATTCATAAGATTACTATTTGAATTATAGATAGATAGATAGATACTACATATACTGTAAGATCTTTGTTAGGTTCTAAATTTACCATTTTTTTTGAGTTTTTTATCTAAAAATCAATAGAAAAATCAAAATCAAATTAAAATGTCTCTTACAAACGATAAGTATATAGGTACATTAAATACTTATGTGTGCTTATTCCTACTAGGTACTTCTCATTTTCTTACTATTGTTGTTATTTAAGCATTATTTAATTGCCCTTTGAATTTGAATTAAAGGATTTATTACCTACTAGATAAACAAATCTTATTGTACTATTTTTGATAATTTTACGCTAAATACTTCGTATTTGTAATTTTTACAAAATTCTCGAAAAGATGGTTATGTTATAAAAGCATAATATGCTGATAGATACATAAAACTCATTGAAAAAGTCATAATAATTCTTGAAAAAAGTTCAGATAAAAATAAATTGGCCTTAATTTTCAAGTTATTCAAATATGTAGGTAGGTACATAGTATTTTTGCATAAATAGCTAAATAAGGATATTTTTTTTATTTACCTCTACCTCTAGTAATAAGGCTGATATACCTTATAGGTAGTACCTACTCAAGATATGATATATTTTAAGAAATACATATTATTTAACTGAATAATATACATACACTAGTTAGTAGTAAAATAATCTAGGTCTGTTGATATTTTGAGTTTTCCTCAGAGAAATAAGATCACGAGCTCTCTGTAAATATTCTGAATTTCTAGATAGATACCTAATATGTATGTCTGCAATGGAGCAAAAAAGAAAGCAAATATACTAATATTACATAAAATATATAAACTTTTATTTATTCAACTACTCTGTACACTTTACCCTACTGCGTATTCCTCAAGCATCTTATCTAGGTATCTAGTTCTATAATACTGTGCATAGGGACTTAATATTATATTTATATTAGTCTTGTGTAAGTTTCTTCAAATGTTCACATTATGAAATGAGGAAGGAAGCAATTATTTATTTAAGCTTCGTATCTTTTGAGTAAATAAACAAATGGAAGGGATTCTTATTACTACTATTCTGTAGGTACGTACGACGAGTCTTTGTGTAAACTCGAGCAACATTTTATTTCCTAGAATAACATGAACTATTCACAAACCTAAATATTATATCTACCCAAAGAACTAGTACTTTTGATGTAAGGATATAGTCGTAAGACTATTTGATATTTGCAAAGTACTCCCAGAACAACAAAAATTAGGGGTAAAAAACTCAAAAAGCTTCAAATTACTTTGTACTTTGTTCTTAAATCCGGAGCTCTAAATAAAAAAAATGATGGAAACCATCTTGAAAAGTTTGCTTTCAATTTCACAGTCTCAAAATCAAAATTCTCAAAATTTCACAGTCTCAAAATTATCGGAAATCGATTTTTTGCAATATTTTGAATTCCAATTCCAAACAAGATTCAAATATTTATAGCTTACTTTAAGTATACTTAATATGAATCAATCAAAATCAAAAGTATACTATAGTAAAGATACCTGTTAAAATCTCAAAATATTGATTAGGTAATTCATTTTGTAATTATTTTTAATATTACAACTAAAAATTCACTTATTTCATAACTCAAAATTTTGTTAGCCTATTCAAAATTGGCTCATTACTTTTAAATCTTAAGTGATTTACTTCTACGAGTAAATCTTTAAAAAATAACCTTAAAAATACTCATTTTTAGACAAACTAAAAAAAATTCAAAATTGATCATGTTGATTTTTCAAGCATCCTATTGTGCAAAGTCAAGTATAAATTCGCATTCATAGAAAGATCTATTAATGGACCAATTTCTTTTGAAGCGAGCTACAGTACCTAAGCTTTTTATTTTTTGGTAAAGTAGATCTAATCGTTTATTTATTTCATTTCATTGAAAAAACACATTGTTTCAAAAAAAACTTTGAAAAACCCCCTTAGGGAAAGTGCATACTATGGTAGAGGATGCAGAATGGCATGAAATTTTTTATTAAAATAAAAATTTGGTTTTTGTTCTCTCGGATCTCAAGAAATAATTTGTTGGGGAGTTCTCTAATGAGATTCTTTTCTTATATTACAATACTATATAGTGCCTATCTACTTAGAATTAGTATGCTGTATTTGAATAACAGTAACAATGTATTTTAGCTGTAGTTCTAGAAAATGTCAGTTTTTTTTGGCAAAAAAGGGTGTTAAAAAAAGGAGTTAAAGTAATGTTCGGTAGAACTTCACGGTTTCTTTCACTCTGAGCCAAGTGAGCGGGTAAGTAAGTGCTTTATTCATTTTATTTTATGCATCTGGGATTTAATTTTGGTCGAATGAAAAGAAAAGTACCCTATAGGTATATAAAGTTGTACATAGTAAGATCCTTTTTTACTGGTGGTAGAGCCAGTGGAAGTCGATTCATGATGGTGGTGGTGTAAAGATTGAGGTTAACGATCTGACTTGAATAAATTAAACATGTTTATAAAATTAAATTCGCTTAGAGAAAGGTGTAATTCACTTTTTATATAAAATTTATGTACGAGTACCTATCGCCTATCATAGGAGTTTTAGTACCTATGTCAAGTCAAAAATCAAATTAAGTAAACTCAGTTTTTTATTCTTATTTCGATTGTCACATATATTTAGACAAGACAGAATTTGGCAAATATGACCAAATTAATTTGGCCCAAGTAAAACAAAATACAATTGATTGTTGATCTCGATCTTTAAAATTTGACAAAGAGAAAGGCAATTTTAAACCTTAAAGTAAGCTATGTAGCTTAAGCAGATTTTTCTCTTACCATTATCTGTAGTAGGTACTCCGTATGAAAAGCCTGGTTAGATTTTATATTAAGATTTCGAAATCGTCGAATACCTACTCGTAAATACCTCAAGTTATGATTATAACTTGGAATCTGTTGAGTACTACATATAATAATAGGGTATATGAGTCATAATAATTGTAAATTATCCAATATATTGGATTGGAATTTGGAAAAGAAATAGTAGATAAGAGTATGAAACAATTCTTGAAATATTATCTAAAGGATTGAGTAAGAAAAGCTAACAATTTTTAATATAAAAAATGTCGCAATTTAACATGGAAAACTTGATAGTTGTTTGAAGTTCATTTTTTTAGTAAGGTACTTACTGATACTTAAATTTAATTTGAATTTTTCAATCGAATACTCTATGTAGGTAGGTAGGTATATGGAAAGTTGGAAGCTTACTAAACTGGTATGCACTGGTATGATATGCATTAAACTGATATATACTATACAGATAGTTTGCCAGAATTCATGATGAAACTGATATTTAATTAAAAACGATGATTATATTTCAAAAATTTCTCAATAAACTTAAACCTAATCAATTTTTTCAACCGAAATTATGTACAGACATTCGGGCTTGTAGTAATTTCATAATTCTGAAACTAAAGATTTTCATAATATTACAAGATATTTTGCTAAAGTACTAGAACCCTAAATTCATGAGACAATTTTCAATCTATGTGACTTATCTAGTTATCAATTCCACATAAAAATCTATTATTTACAACCTTACTAATACGAGATTATATTCATTTCATTATCAAACTTTGAAATTGCAAAATAAACGTGGGCTTTTAATGAGGAATTTTTAAAGATGTATCTAGGATCTAAAATTACACTGGAAAAAGCATTGACTATATTATATACCTAGTATCTTTTTAAGCAGTATAGTGGTACCCTACTATACTGTATAGTATAAAGTTGAGAATTTTTTAAATAAAAGCAGGAAATATAGGTACAGATACTCTGAACATTTATTATGCAAGGCTGATGGAATATTTATACATTTCTTAGTTTGAAAAAAAAATCCCTTGAGATTTCAACTCTTTTTTTTTCCTCAACTAGAATTGCTTAGTGAGGCGGTAAGAAAAAATTAAGCCTTCATTCCCCCATAGGAAGAAGAAGATTATATTGACAGACTTTTTAGTCCTCAAGTAAATTAACCTTATACTATCAGTAGAGTAGTAGTACACTTGATGTATACTTAAAAACTTAAAAGATTCCATAAATATCAAGAAAAATTCCTTCTAAATTACATTTCATTATTTGCTTATTATCTCGAAAAAAGTCAAATGCTACTGATATGTTGTAGATACATATTTTATAAATTAAGTTTAGAATCTCACTTTTATAAATTAACTGATTTCTATTTTATGATTAGCTACTGATAAGGTACTTATCCTCAGTTCCAAATTACTAAATATTTTTGTGATTAAAATGTTAGTACTGATATGTACTAGAAATTGCTTCTAAATTCATCACTCTTTTCTGTAGGGTACCTAAGTACTCGTAATCAACGAAAAAACAGAAAAATCAAAAAAAAATTCTTTCAAGTTCAAGTTCTATATCTCAAATTATGTCAAAACTATGGATTTTCCATATTGATAAGGTCCATTTGACTTCTCTATTTATATTTTATATTACTGTATAATAATACTGTGTAAATATAACAGACTTTCAGGTGATTACAATATTAGGTTTTTATGTAATAAGTACCTACAAACTACAAACATATAAAATATATTAGAAAATATAGGTAGGGTACTTAATTTGAGTTTATTTCTCATAGCCCAGCATGTGACAGATATGATCCTAATTATTATTTATTTACTCCATTATTAATGATTAATAGAGAAAATATGGTGAAAAGGACTTGAAGGGCTGACTGAAATAGTTTATACCAAATATCTAAAGATACATAAATAAGTACCTTACTAGACACTAGATAAGTTTATGAGGGGAGATTCGCATTAATTTATACTTTTCAAGGTTTATTATTTCTTTCAGTAGTCCTATCCTAATTCCTAATGTAATGTAAGCCACGTGAAATGAACGACGCTCGCCAAACACGTGTCATTCTTTTGCCCAATTTCCTGTCGGCAGTTGGCCACCCTTATTGTGGTCTATTTCAAGAGGGATCCAGTCAATATTTAATTATCAATTTGGCAGTATAAGTACTTGAAATTTTGGCAGTTTCAAGTACTTATAAGTGAAACCTTTCCAATCAAATAATTATAATTTTTTCTAATACATACTGATATTTAAGAAGTCAAGACAAGCAGGGGTTCAGTTTTCAAAATATTCACTTACCTATATTAGGTATTCTAATAGGGTTTTTGAGGTTTGAAATCTGCAATCTCGATATATGATTATTCGTTAGAGTTTAACTAATTTATCAAAAATTAAGTACCTACCTATCTTGGATCTTAATTATATTTAAACCAATTTTTTCTAAAATTGGTGAAATTCGACGCTTCGATTTTACTAAAATATTTATTTAAAATCTCTTATTCATAGCTCTCACAATTATTTACTTTAATCCTCCACCATTATTGCTAATATCAACATGTAAGTATACGAGTATAATACTATTATAGCAGTAGATATATCTGTACTAGAACTAAGTACAATATACTGTGGCATGTTTTTGATCCCAAGTGATTTGAGTTTCTATAACCTACTCGTAGAACCCATTAACATCACAAATGAATAAATATGATGAAGAGAACAGCTGACACTTTCTACTAGTAGGGTACTATGAGTAGTATATGAATATTTTACAACAAAATCATAATAATAAGAGAACAAAAAGTGATATTTAGTTGTTTGTCTGAGGATGAGGGGGGAAATTATAATTTACAATTTTACAATTTGAGATAAGCCACCCGTGGAGCAATAGCAATATTTTTGAGTATTTGAGCCTGGGAAACTGATGTGACATGGACATGATGCAAGATCATATGCATCTGCCTCAAAAACTCCTTTTATCTCTACTTATACCTACCTAATACTACAGTACTTTATCCTACCAGATAATGATAAGTAAAATCCCAAAACTGGATTTAATCCTCTAATAATTTAGACTGATCCTCAAGCTACTTATTACTATGTACATACTTTTGTTTGTATCCTACATACAAGTATCTAATACCTAGTTCTTATTTTCAACAAAATATATATAATATTATCCACTGTTTGTGGTCCCCTACATTGATATTGATAATCATATACTAATATTTATCATCCAATATTCAATCATCCATTAGATCAACTTATTTCAAATACAGACGAAATACACAAGTTCTTCACCCTATTTAAGCATTAATTTAAGGATCAAAATATAAATTGAAATTTTACAAAAACCCTCTAATTATATAGTAGAAATACATAGACATTCGTACCCTAATCCAAAAAAAAATTGATTAAAAATTCAATTATCTGATATTTTATTACTAAATTTGTGCATTTTGAGCCAATCGAATTCTCATTTAAGTTAAATTTCCGACTTCCTTCAGCTGGTAATTTGGTACAATTTGTTCATGAAAAGTCCGGAAATTACCTTTTTGGCCACCCTCAAAAATTCAATTACCTTTCTGTCTCTGTACTACTAGGTAGGTACTCAGTAGTTGTATGACTTTTGCTCGTATTTTGGAAAGTGTCTCAATTATCTGTGTAATTAAATGTAGTCGAGAAAAATGGAACAAAATGTCTTTTATAGTAGGAGTAGTAGGCTGTAGTAATAGTAGATAGTAGGGTACTTAAGCTTAGGTACGAGGGTCGTTCATTAATTTATTTTTCTCGCATCGTGCGCGTTGTGCTTCACTAATTTCGGCTATTCAGATCACTTAATAACGAATAAATCCCATGGACAAATGCATCGACGACTACTAATACGACTGCATAGCATAATAGTTATGTATGTGCTATAGGATACATGTAGGGTACTATGTATGATAATATGTAATTTTATCGTGAAATATAAATGTGGTTGTGAGGCATGAAGGGAGAATCAAGAGCTTAAGAGTCATTTGGAAATCATGGGGAAATGACATAGTAGCATAGGACATCCTCTCCAGCCCCTTTATCGAAGCTTTGCACATCACATAACACATATTGTCGAGTTCTACTACTCGTATCAGTATTACCGATAGTATTACTATTACTTGATACTGATTCTGAGTATTGGGGAGCTTTCAATAATAGATAGTCATCAATTTTTTTTCGGTCACCCTTAAAATATATACTAAATATTCAAAACATGAAATACACCCACTTTCAAACATCAAAATGTCAAATAGGTAATTTAAAAAGTACCGTACTCTACCAGGTAGGATATGGCTTGCCGCTACCTTCTATTTCAGTTTAATCAGTCAATATACCTACCGATTTCTGAAAAACCAGATCCTTTTTTCTATGTAATTTGAAAACTTGTACTTGTGGTCGAAATCTGGTTATACTTAATATAGAGCTGAATCAAATGAATCTAATATAACATAAAATTTCGAAAAATCTTTTAATTTAATGCCATTTTCAAAGTAAGTAACTGCAATTTAACGTTTATTTCATTTAGATAATCTAAATATACTTGGACTTGCTTACTAAATTGGCAAAATGTTTCTTATAATTGAGTTTAATGAGAATGAGGATATCTTTAAAAAATGAAATAAAAATGCAATTTAACTGTAGTTTAACCATTTTGAAATTTTAATTTCTGCTGATTTTAACTTGAACATAGGATTAAGCATATTTGTGTGATGCATTTAATAATGTATGGTATTATGTATTCCCCTCAATATCAACTTAAATCCAATTTATTTTATTCGATTTTTCCTTAAAAATAAGCATTATGTATTATAATTTATTGGCAGTCTGGTCTGTTCTGTTTTGTCTGCTAGTAGATTTTAGGGTCGTCATTGAGCCATAGAATTATTTGAAGAGATTCTCGATTGTTACATACATATTGTGTACATAGTAAATACATATGATAAATAAAGTATAAATAGTAGGTAGGTACCATATATGGTTTTTGTAAGTACATATATAGAGATTGACATTGAGTATTTCCCCTTCTGATTTTTCTCAATTCATTGAAAATGCAACCAAAATACAATCTTTTCGGTTTTGCCACGTTCAAATTCAAATCTAACTAACTTATGGACAGACAGGAGATTGAAGAAAAAATAGGGGGAAATCTCCCCTACTTTACTAGAGCTTACTATCATCAGTACCTATCTCTATATACTTTTCTATTTGCTCTAATCTTAATCCTATATCGGAAAAATGTAGTAAATTTCACATAAGCCTATCTATCTATCTATCTATCTATCTATCTAACTATGGTAGTAGTAAATAGGGGGAAAATATTGGTACTAGGGGAAAGTTTAAGGTCGGCACGGTCGAATTACGAATCTTTATATTTATATTTATCCGAGTTTTTTTTTCGAAAATCTCGAGGGATGAGCGATATCATGAGCTTAAACACCACATGGGGTCTTGTGGAGAATTATCAGTATAATTTTATCGAATAAAAAAAATGAAATCTACCCTTCAGATGTCAAATATCAAATTTTGTTATCGATTTTTTTTAGTTTAAATTCACAACTACAAGTATTGATCAAGTTAAAACTTACAGAAAAAAAAAGTCTTAAAAGTCAACTTTGGATCTTTGAAGAATTGATTAGTAAAATATTTTAACTAGGTATTAGTAGAAGCAACATTTCTATACTAAAAAAGGAGATTAATATATTGTAAAAAAAAATTTCTTAAATTTTGTATTTGCATTTGCATTTGCATTCATTTTTTAAAAAATTTAATTTATGTTGAGATATCTTACGTATTAATTTTTCATCCTACTATTGGTAATTTGACCTGAAGTCCTACAATTATAGTATATTATAGTGTCTCAAGAGGCGAAATAAAATATGTACAAGATATGGGGGAAAGCTATTTGGGGACATAAAATAAATATGATGGTACAAAAAACCCTTTAAACCTAATACCCATAATAATATTTCTATTTCAATTCTACTTTATTTATTTCTTTACACATGCTTTCCCCCCTCCTTAATAGTTATAGTGTGCATTAAAGTGCCTTTTTTTGCAATTTAATCAAATTATTTTTTGAAAAAAAAAACAACTCAACCGTATATAAAGATAAAGAAATATAGATAGGTAGGTAGGTACTGAAATTTTAACTGCATAATCAAAGTGTTAAAAATATTACAATACACACATTACTTCCCTACTATAGTACTTCACTTCAAAGTATCCTAATACTACTAATCTGTATCTATATGATTAATAAATAAAAATTATAATTTTAAAAAAAAGTATAAAGTTTCAAAAGTCTGTCTAGGTCCATTAGATCAAGGATACTCGTGCCTTAGTACCTATATTTGAGGCATTTTCTACTAATCCTAATTAGGTAGTTAGTTTAAAATTATGGAAAATTCAACCTAAATTGAAACTAGTTTAGCTTATATTTTGTAAAGAATTTAAAAGTGTAAAAATTAAAAGTTCTCTACTATCTGTATTTGATACTGGAAGTGTCTGGAAGATATCCCTAGTTTGAGCCAATTACGGAGTAGTAATGAGATGCGATAACAAAAATTTTGATAAAAAAACTTTTTATAAAAAATTTGAATCAAGGATAAGTAATTACATTTTCCCTTGACTTGACTTACATTTAGATTTGGTGTCTAACTAGTAGGACTTAACTATAGAATTTTTCTATTACAAAAATGTCTATTCAATTCGTTTTTTGCTCGAATAAAATTAATAGGGATATTATCATTATTAAGCTATTTGATAGGCAACACGAAGATAAAGTCATTAATAGAGTCGTTGGATTCGATTGAGCTTATTTTCAAGGGAAATCCCCCCTATCATTTCTTTCTATTAAAAAAACGCGACTATAAAAGTTTGGGTTTTTTTGATGAGCCGATACAACTACTGATATTCTATAATACACTATGTACTTACATTGATCTATCTAGAATAGGGCTAGATTGAAGGGGAAAATCTTTTTAATATCATCTTCAAATACTTTTATAGTATTAACTATAAGTACCAGGATAAATATAATAGTACCCTACTACAGAATAGGATAGATAGTAGTAGGGTACTTGTGTGTATTATTAGTAGGTATACGGTATTTTTGAGGGGAGATCAAATTATCTTTCGATTCTGGAGAATCATATCATGTATTTATCGCAGAAATTTTAGGGGAAATCGTCTAGTCTGTCTAAGCCTGTCCCTTCAATTTCAATCTTTGACGATGATCCAGAAATCCAAGGGAGACAAAATAAGCTTCATTTACTTTTCTATTATCATCATACAGCCGAATCGATGTATAACGATCATTAAAAAAAGCATTTTTTTCTAGTAAATTACCCGATACGAATAGTATCTGCTTCAAATTCAATCTTTTAATTAAATATTTAAGCCTATTAATCTGTATGTATACCTGTAATCTTTGTATCTATATACTATCTTAGGTATTCTATCGGAGAATATAAAAAAAATTTAAATCTTGAAATTCAAAACCATTTATTTATTCAAACTACTAAAATTTTGAAAAAAATTCACACTCATCTTCAGTTATCGCCAGTCTTGCAATTGATAATTCTGGTTTTAACAGTTGGACCTAATTTATTGGGCAAAATTTTAATTTCTATAAAAATGTTCCTTATAGAGGAATTTTTTCTGTACCTACGACCTACGGCCTACGGTAGACAACTGTGATGTGATACTCGAAAAAAGAGGAAATTTTTAAAGCTCATTTCGATATACTTTTAGATGATTATGTGAAAGTATCTTGACTTCTCTAGAAAATTGGAGAAATTACTTGCACGTAATTCGAAATATATTGCCTGTATTTTAAAGGTTATTTTTATTTCTTTGGCTTTTGTTTTCATGATCTTGATCTTGAAATAATGAAATAGAACGTGATGCAATGCAATGCAATGTGAATGCATTTATAAGAGTCAGTAGACAGCTTTCTATCGGAAAACTAATGGAAAGAATTATGGGGAAAGCGTGGGATGTGATAAATTTGCCGGAATTTCTATTACTAAATTATTACCCTATGTACATAACTCGTACTGTACGAGTATATTAGCACGGATATTTCTAGAGAAATGAGAAAACAATTGGGGACAAGTTTCGATCTTTTTTCTCAGGAAATGAGAATGAAATTGTCTTTAGTTTTATTTCAAAGTATTCGGAAATAGTATTTGATAATAGATAAACGAGTATGACCAAGTATTTGATAGAAAAATAAAATTGCATCTCATCTCAAATCTTATTATTATCTTGTAAAAATCAAGTCCAAAGTATTTATACATAATCACTTGTGACTGGAATTTTCTATATCCAATTTAATTCAGCTTTGATGTTAGAACTCGATAGAACTCTATGCTTGATGTATCTTAAAGTAAAGTGTGAAGTAATAAAAAAAGTATGTAATTAACTCCGATAAATGTTGAATTTTTGTCTAGATTTTGGCATTTAAAAATTATATACCTACCTAGACACGATACAGACTTTTAATTCTTAACTTTTAAGAAACTTGTTTTGTATTCTAGAATTGTTTTCGGTTTCACCAAATGCCAAATGTATAAGGACGTGATTTCTATTTCAAGAATTTTAAATCTAACTGCAGCTACCTATAAAATTAGCCTTAAAATTAAGATGTTTCAAATGTACGAATAATCAATTTATTTAGATTTCATCTGACAAACTTCTTAACTACGAGTATTCTTACTGATATTTACTGAAATTTTGCATAAAAACCTAATTTTTAATTTAAATGACACAAGTACTCTCAATACTTGTGTACATTCACAAGTTTATAAAACGGGTTTTACAGAGCCTCATTTTAATTTAAAAATATCTCTAAACTCGAATTTAATTATGTATACCAGAAAGGGTCAACAAGATCAGTATGAAAGGATAAAAAAATAAACTGAAATGATTTTTAATATTTTGTGTGCTCATTTACATTCAAACACTTCTATTATTTGTACTAGTTGGTACTAGTATTTATGATGAATATGATAAGGTGTGCCTGTCCCATACAATTACAATGAGAACAACAAAATATCACGGTCTTTGTACTAATCTCCAATCCATTATTCAGATAAATGAAAAAAAAAGAGTTATATTTATTATACTTTAATAGCAATACCTACTGATACATTCATATTGGCTCTCGTTTTACTTCTAAAGGGAACCTATGCCTATACCTATTGTCATAAAAAGTAAAAAGCAGTAGCTCCCAGTACCAGTACATAAATACCATGTAGTAGGTACAATAATAAATGAGTTTGAATCACAAGTCTGATTTGTATAGAAAAAGGACCCTTTTCATTCAAATCTCAAAAAATTATGAATTGAATAGACTTTTCAACTCAAAAAAACTCTTTTGTGTGTGATATTTTTCCCCTACATTTACCTACATACAGTAGGGCGTTATAATATAAGTAATATGGCTCAAGTTGGACAACAGGGTTTTGCAAATTAGGATCTGTTGGCCATTACATTACACAATATAGTGTAAGTACTTACTATGTGTATGTCAGGCCCGAAATCGTGCTGTGAATAATGTGATATTTTTTCTCCCCTGTCTTGCCTTGCCTGCCTTCTGTATTTGTTCAGATAAGTTTTATTATAAGCATGAAATGAACTGAAGTGTAAGTCTCTGGTTTTTGATTTTTACCCTACACTTACACAATAATGCCAAGTATGTATAGAATGGACCAATATCACTTTTCAAATTCGAAATTGTCAAAAAACATAGATTTGTAGAGTTTTATGACAGATTTTCTGGATTCTGGATAAATTAATCCAATCCTGACATTTTGATTCTCGATTCTTTAAATTTTGAAAATTTTTAAAGAAATTTTAAGTCATTTTGCAAGTAAATAGTCTAAATTTGAAAAAAATTTATAATAAAGGTTGGTTTTGTCCATTTCTGACAGATAATCAGAGACAGTTGTTACACATATACATATAGTGTGCGATCTATTGATAATTTCCATGGCCCTGATCTAATATAATGATAAAAGGGTGAGACCCTTCTATAAAGATCAAATTGTATTATTTCCCCTAACCATCCAGTGTTCATTCAGTAGTCTAGTCATTCTGTAAAAGATCTAATAATATGCATTTTTTTGAGGGTTTTAGATTTTGATTTCATCCAATGAGCTGAAATGAAGTGTTGTGTTCGTGTGAGTTTGTGAGAGTCATAATAATCTGTTGTGACTCCCCAAAAAAAGAGAAATCCCAATCCTCTCATTTTCACTTGAATAGAATCTCCATCGAATCCAATTCAAAGTCCCCCCTTACTTATCCGTATTACACTGTATGAGACTGATACTAACGAGCAATAGATTTCAAAATTTCGAAAAATTATAATTATCAAAGTAACCTTCAATAGATTCATTTAGATAGATACTCTGTCTCAAAATCAATCTAAACTTAAAATAAGTAATTTAAAAAGTACCTATAATTTAGAATCTGATTAGTCAAAATACTGGTAATCTTCAAAATTTTAAGAAGTTTTGAGGTATATTGACTGCTATATTAAATAGTATCTGTATCTACTGATATTGTAAATCAATTCAATAAGTTATCAGTATTTAGTATTTACAGTAAATTGAATAGGAATGTTGTACCTCTAAATACCTAGAATTCTTTATTTCTTTAATCTAGTTACTCATAAACTTGGTAAAAATAAATTAAAAATTAAATTTTGTAAAAATAAGTGTAACTTTGCTTGTTTTATGGCCTTTCAACCGCCGATACTTTTGGCTACCATACTCTGGTTTAGGTTAGGGTATTAACAGAATAATATCCCCGAATAGATCATCAAGCTCGGTTCGGTGACTCGAATCGAATTCGAATCTTTTCCAAGCTTCGAATTCTCGAGAGAGAAAGAGAGATGTATATTTCCCCTAACCTTACTTGTACAAGTATAGTACATAGTAAGTACTTACTACCATATGAATTTCATACAAATATTCGAATAAAAGATCCACGGTTTTTTCCCCTCTAATATGTTACCCCATGTAAATGGTAATAGTTTGCACCCTTGACTTGGATTTGAATTTTGGGGCCGTTGAAAGATTCATTTTTCTCCATGTAAATTACGAGGGGAAATAAATTTACGATCATAAAAAAAAGGCAACCGCATCTGCTTTCACAGTGCATATATAGTAGTACATAGTATACGATAATAATATGTATGCAAAACTTTTCCCTCGTCAATTAAAATTTGTTCAGACCCTCAGTCTGATATATATAAATAAAGGGAATCTCCCTCACAGTATTCAGTAGTTCATACATAGTTATATTGCTTCATCAATGTTCATTTAATCGATTAATTTAATTTGGGGAATTTTATACTTTTAGTCCAATTACCCAGAGCATTTGGATAAGCACCATAACTTTTCAGTCACTTTTTCAAATAAATGAATTTGAAACTGACCTTTTTACAATTTTAAAAACTGAGTAGATCTTGTCACTTCATCCTTGCTTTCGAATATCTAAGTTCATTGTTGAACTTTTTTTACTGAAATTTTCTAATATTTCAAACTTTCAAAGTTCAACAGACAAGAAATATTGTTAATTTTTTAAAATTCAAAGGACTTTTAGCATTTTAAAAATTCATATCTACAGAATACTTTAAAATTTTGCTTAGGTAGCACCAAGACAATCTATAGTAGTAGACAATCTACTATAGATTGTCTTGGTAGTACACTTAATTTGAACTACTAGAGTACTTGTAATGTAATAAAAAGTAGGGAAGTATCATTGTACCATAATATGTAAAGCCAAAGCCCGGTATCTGTTTAATGCTTCTTTAAAATGGACCAGCTTGCCTCCTTTTCCAATAATAAATGTGTCTCATAATAATCATTGACTTTGTTCACTTTTTTTTATCTCATCGTGAGTCCCCCATGTATTTCGTAGTAAAATGGTCGAATTTAGTGAATTTAGTGAATCTAATTGATTGTCCAAGTGGAACCAAAACCAGGGGAAACCCTCGAACATTTACTAATGCTAGTAGTACAAGTAGTCAGGTTCTACGAGTATTTAGTAGTTGTAAATGAGTATTCAGATACTCTTGCATATTACTATTATAGTGTAGAGGATATTATCCAAGTATTTTGTAAAGGATACCGCCTGCCTTGCCTCTTAATACTCTAATAATTTCATTCAAAATAATTTCAATCGTCAATGTAAATGTATCTATCTGAATTCAAATTTAATACAAATGGAAATTTGTACAAGTTTAAGTACTGTAGTAGGTAAGTAGTATCTAAAAGACCCTTCAATTGAGTTTCACTTTCTTGAATTAAACAAAGGCTCAGATGGTGGCCTTTATATTTGAATAGAATAGAAAACAATGGCCAAGTATAAATTAGGCAAAATCATTCTCAACTTCCGCCCTTATTTTGTAATCTGTCTACTAACTTTTAAGCTTAATTTATAAAAAATCTCTGACAAAATATGATTTATTTTAAGAAAAAAATAGATTTTGAAATCTATAAGTTTCCGGGAATCCAAATGAGTTGATAGACACATTTCTAGAATCGAAATTTTTTTTTATCTAATTCTCGCAAAATTAAAATTGCTTAGAAAATCGGTGTCAGCCGAATGTCAAAAATATTTCTAAAAATGTTTTCAAAAATTTTAGTTTAAAGTTTATTTTTCTGGTAATCCAAAGGAAAAAAAGTAGTTATGTTATACAATGGATTATAGATATTTTCATGTATGTACCTGCCTTTACATTATTAACATTTTGTATCTGAAAACAACAAAATATTCTACGAGTAGGATGATTTATACCAAGAAATATTTTCTACTACATACTCGTAATCGTATCTATAATAGCCTGATATAAAGAAATCATTTTAAGCTTTTAGGGTCTTTTCGACCTCACCTTTTGTCAACCTCGACCGACGACAACTTACATAATAATGTCAAGTATTTACCTAAACACTAGTAGGGTAAATATGAAAAAGATAATGGTTATACTCGTAGATACGAGTAGTAAAGCTATAGGTAGAACACTACTCGATAGTAAGATTTATAGAGCATTTTATTTTATGCTATTTTAGGACTTTAGGTAGGTACTTTATGAGGGTATCAAACTAATACTTTGATAAGGCATTAGCTTTGTATGATTTGATTTGACTCTTTTTGTCCTCTGCAAAAGTTGAGGTTCAAAAAGCTTTTCTGAAAAAAAACTAATAGTAGGTAGTAGCTCAAAAAGACTTTTTCTCCTACTTATCCTCGATCTATTACTTATACTTTATACTTATAACTTATAGTATATGCAGAGAATACTTATAAGACTATTATATTATAGTGTATAAGGTACCTTTATTATTATTATTACTAGTAGGTACATTATACTATAAGGAATATTTGTAAGGGCATGGTTGACTGAATGAAATGGGTTCATTTATAATGCAATTGCTTTTCTTATTACGTCTTGGTCCACCGAGTGTGTACTCTACGAGGCCTTTTTATTCTTTTCTTTTTATTTTATAACTAGTATTTATAAGTATTTTACTACTAGTACTAGTTTAGTAGGTATTATAGGTAGATATTAGATATATAATGCATTTATATCCAAGGGTATATGAGCCATGATGTAGAATCTATGACTGGAAAGTCGTTTGAATCCAACATTTATGGAAAATGAGAGCTTTCAATTCAATCCGACTTTAACTTTCTCTACAACCAGCCAGCCAGCTCTTTATTTTTTATAACTTTACAAAGAATGACTTAAATATTACTGATATTACGAGCGAATTTCTCATAATAATCTTCAAACTACTTGGACTTTTTAGATGGAGAAAGTTAGCTTTCTTTTACAAATTTGGGGGAAAAAAAGTTTCAAAATGAAAGTTCAGATCTATCTAGCTAATACGAGTACCCTACTTGTATTTTTTGATCATTTCGTAATAGTGAATGAATATTGAAAAACTGAATCAAAAAGGAGTCAAAAGATTCAAAAGAAAAAAATAGCAATTTTTAAAAATGAACACCATTTAGCTACATTTCGTAGGAAATGATCAAAAAATATTTAAAAGATTCATATAATGACAATACTTCTACATACGAGCATTGTCATATTATGAATCTTTTAAATTTTTTTTGATTGTTTGTATTGTTAAAAAATTACGAGAATTCTAAATCGTTCCCTGATTGAAAGGTATAAAATTTTATGATTTTACAAACTTTTGAACTTATTTTTAATGTATATAATGTACTCGTAATGGGTACATATTCTTAGCATTATTAGTATTATAGATAAGTAGGTAGGGTACTTACTTATCTTTCAAATAAAATTGCCTGTTGATGAATTAAATTGAATTATGTAGATATTTAAGGTTTTAAGTATTAAAGAGTTAACTGTACTACAAATAATTCAATTTAATCGATCCACAGAGATATTTACAAGTCGAATTTGGGTGCCAATAAAGTTTTAATTTTATTGTCAGTTCATTAAACATTCGTATTTTTATAGTTTTGAACTAGTATAGTATTCATTTATGTATCTTTAGAGTTAGTATTACAGTATATAATATGGAAAATGAGAGTGAATTTTATGATGTTTACAATTTGAATATTTACATAAAATTATCCAACTCTTCAAATAATTTTCGAGTTTGAAATTTTTTTTTGTCTATTAATTTTCCCCTTTGGTTTAATAAACAAAATTACACACACATTATTTACCCTTTAAATGTGTATAACTACATGAGTATACTTAACCATTAATGGATAGTAGTCATACGAGTACTAGGGTACTGTTATGCAGCATACATTAGTCATTAGGGAACCGCCTAGGCTGATAATATATTGCTTTATTTCTATTACAAAATATATTTTATAGTTTTATGGCCAACATTATTTGCATAGTTGAGTACATGGAGAAAGTCACAAGGGAATATTTTTCTACTTTTAATAATTGGGCATTTCATTTACTTGCACTCATTTATCCCAAAACATACAGTCATATACATACATATAGTAGTACTTAATAAGGCAAATTTAAATACAAACACCAGCACATATCAGTATTTTGGATTTTTCATAAATATCTGTATTTATTCTAAAATTTTGTAACTTATCCATCAAAACTCATAAAGTATTCGTATAGGCTCATAAAATTTTGTAATTTTGACTAAAAGGATAAAATATGATTTGATTTGCTTCTTTATAAACGCATATTTCAAGGTTTTTTCCCAAAAATTTGGAGGAATATCTCTATTTTGAGATTGTTTATCACAAAATATCAACAAATTTTTTTAAGTTTGTTTATAAAAAACGTGTTGTAAAGTCATATTTCTCCTAATTTCGTCATAAATGTCGTAAAAATGGTCTTACAGATTAAATAATCACCTTCTATACTCTTTCTAACTTTCTAACCTAAAAGTAATCTGATCTAATTCCTATTTTATTAGGATCAAAATGGACATTTATTAGATGAAGGTTTTTAGGTAAAGGATATTAGGAGACATTCCTACTTTATTAGGAGTGTTTTCTTATGAGCCTTTAAGCATTTGATAGTTATGATTTGGAGAATAAATTCTATCAATTTTTGCATCAGTATATTGAGTAGTATTAATTAAAAAATAAATTAAATTCTTCACATGGTTAGATAACTAGCATGAGCCAAAGGGCATGTAAATTCTCATGGATAATTTAGTAAATAGTTTTTCATAATCAAAATCAAGGAATTCAATTTAAAATTTAGAAAAAGCTAACTCAGCAAAATACAACTATTTCAGTACTAGTAGTACTAGTATGTACAAGTATTTCAGCTCTAATTTATTTTATTCTATCTCATTTTTATCTTTAAAATTCTTTATACATATTCTGAAATCATTAGAGAATTTATACAAATTCAATTTAGTCTAGTTTAGTCTATAATACATAGTAGTAAATATAAAGGCAGTAATATACAGTATAGATACTTTACAAATGGTAAGATAGTATAGGATTCAGTAGGCATGAAATGAAATGTCAAAAGTCTTTGAAAAAATGCTTAATTATGGGCTTTTTCTCCAAGTTTTTTGGTTAAATTGGTTAATGACAAGATAGATTTGAAGGAATTCCATCTACTACATAGTATTAGTAGTCCAAGTAGAGTAAAAATAGTCTCTTAAATTTAAAAATCACTCTGCAAATAATTCTCAGACAGACAGAATAGTACTTTGAATTAATTTATTCTGCCGACTCGGTTCATTTAAAACCCTACATAAGTACCCTAAGCATAAGTATACAGTATAGGCACTAGGCACACAGTCAGTGGAAGAATGAGATTCTGATTCTTTGAGAAAAAGTCAAAGTCAGTCAAGCTCAGTTCCTAAATTCTAAAAAATAAGTAGTTAGTACTAGTACGATAGTACCTAGTAAAAAAAGCCGAAAGAATACTAAAGAGATCTCGGGTTTCTTCAGAAATGAGAGAAATGAAGTAAGTTTAAGAAAAAAGGGGAGATATACAAGTACTAGTAGAGTTACAGGAGTAGAATCAAGTTGAAATAGAATGAATTTTGCATGATTAAAGAAAGCTATCGATTTTTTTTCTTTCCCCTTTTTTGAAGAACTTTTTTTTACATTTTTTAAAAAGGACTCTTGTTCTTCTATCATATATACTTAAACATAAGTACTTATACTTTAGTATTTACTCACTTATATACGAGTCACTAGAATTATTTGGTCCCTTGATAAATTGAAAAAATGTCAGAATTTACTAATCCTAAGATCCATTTTATGTCGATAGTAATACTGTTCTATTATCTGTCCTTTTGTATCGGTACCCTACTAGAATTAGAAAATTAATTCTTTTATAACAAGACAAACATAATAGTCATGCATCTTTTAAGTAAAATAAAACAAATTTTGAATATTTAAAAAACAGTACGACCTAGTACGAGTGTTTTATTTTGAATTTTTATTACCTAACTGAACCTATAGGCATTTTTATTTTGTACTATCTAGCTATATTTTAAGATAAACTAGGCTTTAATCAACTCACTAGAAGTTGATTATTAATTATTTGAGCAAACTAATGAAAACATCACAAGTTGCCCCATTTCTCTGGTTTAAATGTCAATTTTCTGTTTAAATGGACGAGAAATTCGGAATCTCCGTTATCGAAAACCTCTAGAACCACTAAAATCTATATAGAATTTATAGAAAGTTATAAAAATTTTCGGGTTTAAAAGGTCAATTTTCGAGGTCAAAGGTCAACTCCCGTGTCAAACTGACATCAAATTCTGAATCTGCGTCATCGATTACCCCTAGAGCCACTTAAACCTCATTTTCGATTTTTCCCATTTGATTAACATGTGGTCCCCTTAAAGGGTCTCCATGACCCCAAGGGGTGGGGCAATCTGAAATTTTTTGTCGAAATGGCACACCCCTACCCTATGGGGTTCCTTCATGCCAAGTTTGGTTAAGATCGGTCCAGTAGTTCTCGAGTTATCCTCTGTACAAACGGACAGACAAACAGGCAGACAGACGGACGGACAAAGTGCAAGCAAAGTTGAATAGTAAGTGCTCGCTTCGCTCGCACAATTAGAGTTTGGATTTTTATAAATAATCATAATTATCTGTTGACATTACTCAATATCAGTACCCTACTCTGCCTAAATAAGGAATTATAAAAATTTTCTTTAAATACGGTCTGCCGTATTTAAATACGGTCTCCGTATCCGTATATTTTGTATTTGCAATTTTACAAAGTTTTGGATTCATTTCTTAAAATTATCTTGGAAATTTTTGAAAAATTCAAATTTTTAAGATCCGTTTATTTTTTTTGTAATTTTGAGCTTTTATCGTTTATTTGAATGTTACCGAATATTTTGGGACTTCTTCCACTTGATATATTTCTATTAAATACATACATAGTAGGTTCTACATAAAATAGTGAAAAAAATGTATTTAAATATATCATTATGTGATATTTCTGTTTCTGAAGTCTAAAAGAGTCTAGATTCTAGAGTGCGAAAGGAAATTGGAAGAATCAGCTCGTATAAATTCATTTGGTACAAAGCTTTCCCCCCTCCATTCTTTCTCTATCCATTTTTTTAAAACTCAAAATATCTCCATAATATAAACTATAGAGTCTAATATACCTATATAGAGTATGGGGTAAGATTAAATGAAATGCAAAGAAATTATACTACACACACATTACCAAGTACCAGTGTATTAGTATTAGTTGGGGAAAGCATAGCTGAGAATTGAGAATTCTTTGAAAAAGTTCTTAAGTAGTAAAGGAAGCTTTTTAAGCATTTCTAGAAAAAAAATCCCCTTTTTTGCATATTGCTCAGTCTATTCTACAGGATTTCTGTATAAATATAGAAAAATGTAAAAGACTTTTTTTTCCTCGAACAGAGTAGTTTAATCCCTTTACTTAGCAATGTACTACTACTATGTAGTACTATTAATGCTATGTGTATATAAAGATAGGATAGGAGGAATGCATTAAATATTAAAATGCAGGGAATAAAAAAGAATCATTATAAAGATCTGAAAAGGAGTTTTTTTTCAGTTTAGTTTGAACTTTATTTGAACTACATACTTATAGTATCTTATAGATACTACTGTCTATAAAGAGCAATGTTCAGTTTAAATACCGATACTTATAAATGCATACCATCTTTACAATTTAAAATGCTTCTTTTTATAATTTTATCCTTACTATAGCTGTATATTGTGTAGAAATGTATGCATTCTTTATAATGGTTCGAAAACTGATAGTATCTTACCATCAGTATTACTGATATATATTACTGATATATTACAGTAATTGTAATCTGTATTGAATACCCACACAAGTTTAAGGTCAACTTACAATCTGTCTTTTGATTTCCTAAAATATCTAAAAAAAAAATTATAAAAAATAGGAAAAAAAGAACATGAATCATATCTAAATCAAACCAAAATCGAATCTAAAATCTACCTAAATCAAAAGAAGCTGTTACCTAACTTAAAATTTAGTCAAATAATGTCTTAAGATTATTTTGTAGACCTTATTACGAGTATTAATAAAAATTTAATATAGTAGGTAGATAGATACTTATTAAGCTCATTTCGATCCAGTATTTACTAGATTTGTAAAATGTCAGAATTATATTCTTGCATTTAGGTACATGTGTAAATATAGTAGAATTTCTCAGAGTAGATACTATTTACATACTAGATATTTTGAAGTTATTGATATAAATATATGAAGAAATTAAATTATCTATTTTGAAAAATGCGAGTATTATTGAGTACATCTTTTCAATTCTCTCATTCAGAAGTAAGTAGGTATGTTGTTCTCCCATGCTGTTATTCAACTGTATGTATATTTATATTTATATTTGTTTAATAAATAAAATATTGAATTTGTTCTCGAGAGAGAATGAAGAAATGTCTATCTAGTCTAGAGTCTAGATAGTCCCAGTCTCAGGACTTGCAGACTAGATAAGTAAACATGGGGGAAATTTGTTCAATCGAAAATAATGTTATGAATACATATAAGTAGATACTTAAACTTACTGTACGAGTATTTGGTATCTCCTGTACTGGGGTATAAATATTATTTTGATAAATATACAAAAAGCGTAGGTAGAACATATAGAGATAGTAAGTAAAGTAGTAGAAAATATTCATATGTAATTTCCCATTTGGAGAAAGTTTACTTTCTCTTTACTTACACAAGATTGTTTTCATTTCGAAACTACAAAAGTTTTCTTCAAATCTAAATGTACATATTACATATAGGTGCTTATATAATACTTGGTCGAAGGGATATTTACCCAAGTTGGAAATGCAAAGTAGTGAGTAAATAGTGAAAAATAAGTAGAAGATATGAACTAGTGAAATAAATGTTGAATTTAGGGTTAAGTACTATACATATACATAGTGAGTTTTTTTATCTTGTGAGATTTAGATAAGGCTTTTGAACAAAAAACATCTTTCCTTTCTTTCCCAGGGATTGGAAAACTAATGCATATACGAATATCTGTAGATGTATAAGAATACCTTCTATCTAGTACATATAGATACTGGTAGTAGATAGTTTCAAGTTTGGATTTGGATTTTAGAGATTACATTGTGGGGTTTTGTACTCGAATTTGAATTTGAATCTAAAAAAAAGTTTTCCTTTGGTTTAAAGTACTATCTACTACTATAAGGTATATGAGTATGTAATCATATTAAAAACTTCAAAAAAGGTTTTAATTCTCAATTGAAAAGGATTAATTTAATGGATTTGGTTTAAAGTACCCTACTGATAGTATCATCATGAAATTTTAAATTTTTATGTTGATATCGATTTGAACTTGTGAATATATCTGTAGATAACTGATTTCCCAAACAATGACATTTTGATATAAAATATTTAGTTTAATGCAGTATCACTAGACCTTACTTTTTTGTAAATTTTTAGTTTTCAGAATGGTGACTTGTTCTTACCAGTATAGGAGGTAATTTTTATAATTTACTTATAGATTACTATTAACAAGCATACTGAAACTATCTCATTTCACTCATCTTCAGCTTTTGAGAAAACACAATAAATATGTAAAGTATTACATTACACAGTCCTGGCCTGTGTTTGTAGGCATCTTAACCCTTGTTTCCGGTTTCTCATTTCCCAAATAATCCTAATACTAATACTAATACAGTAGTAGTTGTAGTAGTAATCCAAACAAAAGCCCACGAGGGTTTAAGAAAAACTGAAGGAATAAGACCAGGGGAAAAAGATATATAATACTCGTCGAGCAAACACTAAATTACAATAATAAATAAATATAAAGGGCATTAGTAAGTCCTATAGTATACATAGTAGTTATATTTGTGAAGGATTAGACCTATCCCCATATCCCATATCATGTTTATGGGTGACTGACTGAAAGATCCTAATTTTTTTTCCTTTACATTAAATCCCCATTACTTTACAACACAAAATACTTACTTAAAGTATATCCGATTTGTAAGGGAAAAAGCTACAATATTGTATTTACTCATTTCTTTCTTTGAGGATAGGAAGTGTCCCTTAATTATTAGCTCGCAACAATCACTTGAACAACCTGAAATAAGCAAAAACCAAAGTCCGGCTAAAAACTTGGTACTTAAGTACTACTACTTCCTACTACTTTACAAGAAAGTGATTTTGTCAAATTTAAGACAATTTTTGTAAAAAATTTCCTTAAATCCTATTTTAGCAGATAAGTAATATAGCTACTTTTTAATGCGCTATTATTTCCAATATGAATTATATGATTTTTTCATAATATCCAAATTATCGAAAGAAGTATTCTCAGATCTAATTGAGTTATATTTTCAAAATTTTTTGACTAAAATACAGATACGTTTTTGGCATTGTATCTAATAAATAGTAATGTAAGGCTTTCTTGATGGTCTAGGGAATTTTTATTAAGAATTAAGGGTACATAAAACTGTAAGTTCGTGTAAAATTGTAAATTGTAAATTTTTATGATGGCTCCGTAAGTGAGTATAATATATGATTATTATGTTTTCAAACCCTCCATTCCATAGCATAAGTATGAATGTATGAAGCAGTTGTCGGGCGGCAGTTTTTCTCAAAATTACAAACTTGCCAAGAAGGTGGGCCCTTTTTTTACCTTCCTTTTTTGAAGAAAAAGGACCACTTTTTTAAATAAAGTGTTTTCCTATGCAGAAGAAATTGGTCTACTGATCCTGACCATGAGTGTTTAAGACCCCAAATTGGAGGTTTTTTGTACACTGATTTACCAGACATTGGAGCCTTTGGTTGTTAATCTCTATTTTAAAATTTACCTTTATTTCACTCTTGTTATTATCAATATATCTAGTAGGTATACAGATTTTTTTAAAGAAAATTTGGGCCTTTTTTGTGTGGATAGTTTAGGTGAACCACCCACCTAAAAATGAGCTCTTGTTGCTGACATATGTTACTAAATAGTCGTCGTCGGGGTATCGAACATTCTCGTGTTTTAATCCTCTCTGATAACACCGGCAATAAATCTCTCTCATGTCAAATTTTAACCTTTCGATCCCCCCTTCTTGCCTTCCTTGTGCTTGTGTATCACAGCATATTAAAAGATACTTATAAAGATACTTAATAATAAGCTTGCTATCAAGTCGGCATAAATTTGTTTAGGATAAAGAAATCTAGAGGGTTTCTTGTACCTACAATTTACATTTTTATAAATTCATGAATCATTCTAATTTTACTCATGAATTTTAGGTTCAAATTTTTTTAAATTGTACATTATACCTACTATTTACACAAGTAGCTGAGTGTCTAATTTTTAATAGATCACTGTATCCTTAAAGTGTGACTTAAAGGGCAAATCACCTACTGATGTTGATAGTTTGAAGGACAAAATTGCGATCTTTTAAAGAGTCTAATTCAGTAGGGTAATTAAAATCTAATTATTAATAAGCCTAATTCAATGCTATCAACTATCTAAAAGTTATCTTATGATCTTATGAATTAGAAATTGAAATCTAGATAGCTGAATGTTAGGTAGATACTTTTATTATTAAATAGTTGAAATGGATTTAATCGAGAAAAAAAAGGTCAAAAACTTTGTATGTTTTTAATGGACAGAGAAGCGGAAAAAACATATCGAGATTGGAGAGTTATTTGAAGGGCATGGTATGGTAGGGTGAAAAGGTTATATTATTCGATAATCTACTCTTGGCATGCGATTCGAATCTTGAACATTTATCACAAAGAAAATATTTCATTTCTCCCCTACAAAAATCTCATTTTTCGAGTGTTTTACACAATCAAGGGGTCTCAAATCTCACTCTCGTCGTCCTCGTCAGAGAAAAAAAACTTTCCCAAAATATCCGATTAAGATCGAGAATTTGAAATTGAACTACATATACTTATAATACCTACCTATACCTACTACTCTAGTAGTATTCATGTTAAACCCTTTTGGGTCGTTGGTTTATTGAATCGAATTTTTCTATCTGTCTTTTGAATCTTTTTTTACAGCAGAGCAAGTAAACTAAACTGAAATGGTTGTCGCCACGATCAAATACCAAAAAATACCACTTTTGTACTATATAGTATGGTACTTGTACTAGTAAGTACAGATTAAACCATTTGGGAAATCAATTTGAAAAGTAGAAAAAAATTTATCTCAAAGAAAGGGTGGAAAAATGAATCCAAAAGCTTCTGTTTTCTACCATAAGTAGTACTCGTACTATAGTACCTACATATCTCAATCTATATAATATAAAAGCGTGTAAATCCTTAGATTCCTTTCTCTGTTTCTAATCTCCTAAACTATTTATAATTCTTCTAAACTTAGCTTTAAAATAGTATAACAACTATATAAAAGCTCGTTTAAACTAGTTACAAATACAACAATATACTAGGCTTTAATCAACTCACTAGAAGTTGATTATTAATTGTACGAGCAAAGCAATGAAGATATCACAAGTTGC
>JAQIXA010001112.1:0-28872 GCA_034699045.1 Nanhermannia cf. coronata Gr-Ori-00579
TTTAAAAGATTAAAAAAATATTATGTGCATCATGCTGTATTTATTAGTTAGGTAGGTATTAGGTATCTAGTGCGAAATATGTAGTAGTTAATACTAATACTAAAAAAACTAATTATAGATCTACCTTGATAGAATATTGTGGTTTTTGCATTGCATTGCTTCTTTATTTTAAGAATTGAAATCGAAAACAGCAGCTTCATAAGAATTTTTTATTTCTTTTATAGGTAGGTATTCTAAAAGTCAAATAGCGGGCAAACAAGTCGTACCATTCACAAGGCATTACCATTTATATGGAATTATACATACAATGCAAAACAATATATTATATAGACTCTTGCCTAGTTGTTTAAAACTTGTACTTGCATTTAAAAAAATTATATTCTAAATTGAAGCGAGTTTATAGTGCAATTTTACTGGCAAAAACTTTAAAATACAAATATAACTTTAGACTTAAATTGCCTATATATTTTTCATTTCATTTCATTTTTTTAGCTCGCACTTTTAGAGACTTTCTTATTTGTCATATATTAGAGTATTGTACTGTGTTGCCTTTATTTGAGACATAAATATGAATTTATTTCCTTGTAAGATAGAGAATTCTTTATTTATAAATGAGCTTTTTAAGTTGATTACAACTAATTTACCAATAGTTCTCGAGGCTTGTGTCTGCAAATAAAATTGCTAAAAGTAGTAGATACTAGATACAAAGTGTCTCGTCAACCTTTTTTAACGAGAACAAATGAGACAGAAAAACATGGCTATTAAAAATACCCTTTTGTACTATTAAAGTGAGAACTAAAGGTTAAAAGTTCAAATTTCAGAGTAGGGTACATATTATTAGATTAGTAGAGTTGAAAAATGTATTTGTAATTGTACTAGTAGTACATATTAAGCATTTGTTCGATGTGTTTATTAGCCTTTATCGTTTGCTCTTATCTCGCTTACATTACAATAATTTACAATAAAATTTATTGAAGAGTCTATTGTATCTTGTATGATAAAGATAAGGTTTAAATCTCTATTACTTTTGTAATACCGCTGTAGTCTGTAGTATAGTAGTATACTAGTAAAGAAAATGTTATGTTGATTAAATCAATATAAATTATTATTTTTAGATACCTAGTTGTGTGACCGTTTTTTTTGGTTACATGCATTCTTGAATTGAAGTGGAAATTAAAGGGTGTGTTTTGTCTTATGTCATTATGGCATATGTCTTTTGATATTTTTACAAGACTTGATTTTTTTCTTGCTCTACATATTTTTGATGTTTGTACTTTTGAAATCTTTTGGAGATCTGTTAGAATAAATTTGGCTCTATTGTTCATTTGCTTATTTTGGAAAGGACAATGAAATTCATTAGTTTAGGTGAATGCAAAATGGAAATAATTTTTGCTACTTTTCCTTTAGCTTTAGAAGTATTTGTATTTGTATAGGGTAGATGTGTTCTTTTAAAGCAAATTTTTTCTAACCTTTTGATGAATAATGTCAAACATTAGGTACTTACGTTTAAATTATGCCTAGTAATAAGCCTAGTAATGAAAGAATTATTTACTTTATTGAAATCCCAAGAATTTTTACTTCCCTTTTGAGAAAGAGACCTCATTTTTTTTCTGCCTTGTAGTGTGAAAAATATTATTTTTGTTATTTGTTTGTCCTACTAAAAGTCATGTGTATTTGAGATGTTGATTATGATCTGGAAAGAGCTACTTAGTTTGCATTTTTAAAATAGCTTGTGTGACTAATTTAGAGTAGCAGAAATTATAATGTAATTTCGTCATCAAATGTTATCTTGTGCATATATTTAAGATCTATTCTTTTCAAGTAGGAAATACCCAAAGCTAGTTTACGTATAAATCTCTAGGAATGATTTAATTTGTTTTTTATAGTCTTAAATGATGATTAAAGAGCTTTGGAGCGTCAAGAATGGATCTAAAATAATTATGTTATTGTAAATTTTACCCCATATAATACCATGATGGTATATTTTATTAAGTTGCTAGATCCTCAAATTACACAGGCTCTTCTAGGTACCATTATTTTATTTCATTTTGAAGCATAAAATATGATTTTGGAGGTTATTGAGCTAATATGTAAGTGAGTGAATGCAATGCGGGTGTTTTTTTTTGTAACCTATTGCCAAAACTAATTTCAAATAAATCCTATTTATCTTTCCTTTACTACATAAAGTTCCTAGTTAAATAGTTTTAAATGCTAGTAGGATATGTATCATATTTATATTTTTCATTTGGGATTTGAAATAGCGATAAACTTCAATATTTATCAAAAAGAGCAGCAGACTGTCATACAGTTAGGCAAATGTGAAATGTTTTATTTGCACTTTAACGAGCTTCGTAATTGCATAAATATGTTTAATATTTAGAAGGAAAATCCGCAAGAAAATATTACAATAATTTTAAGTATATAATATACATAAAAGCTTTAAAGCTAATATTAATTTTGTAGTTTTTGTAAGGATGGTAAGGTCATTAAAACTGTTTAAAGAACATGTTTAATTTTTACAAAAAAAATTATGTTTTTTGAGCTACTATAGTAGAGCTCAGCCTCAGAGAGATTTTTAAGCTCGAAAGTAAACTTCAAAGTCAAATTGAAATAAAAATAAAGTATTTTTTTTTTGTATTTTAAAAACTTGTTTTTTGCGCAGCTGGAATACTTTTAGACTTTTTTTATAAAAGTGCAAGGACTCATAAATAACTCTTTTTTGGAGCCTTTGTGCATTGTAATTGTAATGAAATGCATAGAGGGAAAAAGATGAATTTTAAATATTTAACAAGTAAATATTTAAATAGTTTAGAAAAATGGTCGGAATTCGGGGGAAAGTTGGTCGAAAAGTGACGTAAATGGTGAATTGAGTTACTTTCTATACCTTATTTTATTATCTATTTAAATATTGAAATTATATTGAAAATGGAAAAGTTAATAAGTATTTGTTGTAGACAGCCTGCCTACTCATTTTTTATCAGAATATGCAAATAAATATTTATAATCTATTTATTGTATTACTTTGTGGTATTGTGTAAAGTAAATTGCATATTTCCAGAATAAACCAAAGTGGTTTATCTTATCTATTTTTGTAATTTATTTCGTTAAGGATTATGTAGATATTATGCTGTCTTGTCAATCGGCCTTCGAATCCATTACTGGTTTATAAACGTAAATATCAATTTTTTCTGAATGATGAAAGGATTTTTCCACTCTAGATAATATTATATCTAATTGAAATTTTGGGCCTACTTTTGTAAGGGAAATGAGTTTATTTTTAGCATTAATAAGTGAATTAGAAAAATTAATTAAGTAATCATAATCTTACATTTCCTACTTTTACCATACAGAATAGGTCGAGATAAAGCATCTTAACTTATTAAGATTAGAATATCGATTAACTCGCCTAATCACAATTACCTATATTACAAAGGAATTAGGCTAGGATATCCTGGGGTATTTGTAAACGATTGGATCAAATTAGAGTTCTATTTTTATGAATTAAGATTTTTACTAAAATTCAGAGCAATTACTAAAATTTGATTTAAAAACGCAATCAAGTGATTCTATAATTCTGGAAATTTTAGATATGACTGCGGTTAAATTATTCTCACCAAAAGTCAGATTTTATTTGGTACCAGCTAAAGGACATGTTTTAAAATACCACAAGATTTTTTTTGCTAGAAAAAAAAACGATTATATGATGAGGTGAGAAACTCTAATTGCAAATCATATAATTTTACTTGATTTTGAAAGCTTTTTGGATCTTTATTTTACCTATACTTTAGAAGTTGAAGATCTTTGAGATTTTTTTTCTTTTTTATTGTTGTCTTTGTTTTTGAAACGATAAAATGTGGAGATTTATAGCTAAAGGAAATGGTATTAAATGGTATAGGCATAGGTAGCATTACCTTTATGGTTTGCAGTTTGCATAAATACTCGTAAATGAGAAGGAAGGTTTTAGCAAAAATGTAGAAAAAAATGCACAAGTGTAATTGAGACTCATTTCAAGGGTAAATCGTGGAGGTAGGGGTAAATTTTTAACCTGTTTATTTATACAGCACAGCAGATACACACCTGAGCTGATGTTTCGAAAAAGTTTGTAAAAAAGCGACTACTATGAACAAAGTTTTGAATTTGCGAAAAAGTAAAAGTTTGCAAAGGTTTGCAAATGTGGCGTTTGTAAGTCTTAAATGTACATTTAACTATACCCTACTTTAATAATAAATATAAGTAATTTTACGTACCCTATCTTTGTTATTACCTATTTACAATTAATTTTAAATGCTTTTTTTTGTTAGAATAGTTGAGACTCAAGTTCGTGTAGAAATGTATATTCTTTTTTAAATTTTATATTTAAACAAGGATTTTAATTAAATTATCTTTTTTGTTAATTATTAATTGTGCGAGCAAAGCGTTCAAGCTATCACATTTTCGGGGCCAAAGGTCATCTTTATGGTCAAACAGATATGAAATTTGGAATTTTCATCTTCGATTTCTCACATCGCATAGGAGAACTCATTTTTGATTTTTTTTTCATTTGATTGAAATAATGTTTCCCAAGTACCCCAGAGACCTCAAAATCCGGAGAATATTTGAAGAAATCATTCCGAAGTCATGGGTTGACCTTTTGAGGTGGCAGTGTATTAGCTGGCGTGTTATTTGAAATTTTTCGAAATATTTTCGAAATTTTTTCGAAATTATCGAAATTAGGATCACGCCGACTATTAATACTGCCTCTTCGATAGCTCAATAGCCGACGATGACGATTGATCTTCAGCCTAATTAGTTATGTGTAAAAAAATGTGTGCAAGAAAATTTTGAAAACTACCTACATATTAATTCGATTACAACAACAATCAACAAGAAGACAAGATCAAATCAAGATTTTCCAATAATGATTGGAGTTTTTTTATCAAATAATAATGTAGATTTGTAGTTAAAATAATAATTTTAATAACCTTTTATAATACAATAAACATTTTGTAAACTATTTATTGGAAGAATTTTATTTTTATACATACATATACCTATTTAAAATGTACTTTATATTCTGCTGTACAAGGGGGGAAAATTTGCTATTAAGATATCAATGAGTTTTAAAACATGTACTTAGTAATCTATGATTTTGTTTTTTATTTCAGATCTGCCTATGTGTCATTCGGCGGACTTTTAATGAGACTTCAGTAAGTACTTATTTTTAAAAATACTTTTTTATCGAATTCTAAAATTATCAATTTACAATTTTTATTGTTTAATTTTTAACAGGGGAGATGCAAACAATCTTCATGGATTTGAAGTTGATAAGAGCATTTATCTACTTATGAAGAAATTGGCTTTTTAAATTGCCGAAGAAATGAGTAGATAGACTTACCTAAATCCTAAATGAAGTTCTTATACTAATGTATAGCTGATATTTTTTATATTTTGAGAAAGTCTTCGTTTTTACTGTAATTATTATATTAAGAACTTTATACAATTAAAAATAAGAATTAACTGTAAGATTAATAAGGATAAGATTTTTTATAAAATTACCTAATTTTATTTATAATTCAGATATATTTACATTTAAAATACCATTGTTGTTCACTATTTCCTAACCTAAAATAATTTCTACTTTAAAAAAATGTAGTTTAATCTTACAAAGTTATTAGACTTACCGTAATTGTAATATAATATTTACCTAATTATTTTGCCTATTGTAACAAAATTCTACTATCTTTAATGGAAAATATTCAAACCTTTTTGTTTTCTCAACTTTTATAAAAGTATCTATCAAGAGTTTGTAAAATCACACCATTTTTTATACAGTTTTTTGTACTAAATATACTGATAAAAGAACGAGAAAGCATTCAAGATTTGTGAATTTTTCCAAAAACCGAAATGTGAATCAAAAAAGTCAGTTTGAGTGATTCTCTTGTAAATTAACTCGAACTGGATCTTTTAAGATAAATATATCTGAAATAAGGAAATAAAAAACTAAATATTATAATTCAAAATTGATACCTATATCTACTTAACCTAGCTATGGATCTTTGCTTAAACTTTGCAAATGTTATCTGTTAAATTTTATATCAAAATTTCAATAGATTTATACACTTTAAAAAAATTTAGAAAAAATTAGCAAAATACTTATTAAAGAATTTTGGAATAGGAAGTTTTAATAGTATTAATTTTAAATGAGAATTTCAATTAGAAACTTTCATTAACTGACCGATTATTTGCCTTGAGGTTATGGAGAAATCAATTTAAATGATTTCAGTTAAATTTAATTTATTCAATCTACTTTTATAATTCATGTTATTTGAGCAGAGCTACTACAGATAGATTGCTTAAATTAAATGATACATTTATTTGATTGAGATTGAGAAAATTTAAAGGAAATGATACTTTTTACAATAATTGAATGAATTCTACCAGTTTTTTAATTGTATGTAATCGATTATAGATTATGTACCTACTTTACTTAATCAATAATTGATATTATGGCACATTTAGATATCTAAATGGTAATTAAAGCTAATAAAATCATTTATTCATGTTCATTTGAAAAAACTGTAGTACTTTTCTCATTAAAATGTACAAACTTTAGGATTAGGTAGCATTTTTGATTGTGATCCATATTTGTGTTAAATTCGCCTTCGGCTTATATTTAACAAGTTGAGCTGGTTCTGGTTCTTTTGAAGCCTTTCTCAAAAAATTTAGTAGTAGATCTCTTACCATTAATTACCAAATTACAATGATTATGATTACAATACCAATTTTGAACAAAATTAAAAATTACAGTAGGAGTAAATGAGGAAACTGTACTGAAATTTTCGCGTAATGAGAGAAGTTGTAATAATTTACATTTTTTTGCCAAATAAAAAGGTTTGGGGCTAATTTTGCACATACCCTGTATAAGTACCCTATATATACCTATAGGTTATGTTTAGAGTAATCGTTTAATTTGCTACGGATTTCTTTTAAATCTAAATCTGTGAATTATTTAGGGAAAAGGCTATTTTAGCCATAAAAGGTATTAACTTTTTTTGAGTATAATATTTTATACTATATGCTATGTTAGGGTTGATGGGTTTCGAGTTGGTGTTGATCTGTGACTTTATGACATATGATTTCATCTCTAATAACACCTTGTCATTATGATAATTTTAGAGTACTTTTCTCCACAGTTATGATCTCTACCTGTCAAATTTTTGTAAAATTTTATACATACCTATCATATGAGATTGCTTTACTCATTTGCCTGAAAGACATTACAAGTCCTCGCCTTTTTTTCTTAAATTTCTTAAATTGTACAACTTGTTGCTCGGCTTTTTTTGAGTGTTAACGTCGGCTATCAGGTCTTTCTTCAAGTATTATTTTACGGACATTTGATCAAAGGAAAGCTGTCAATTGACCAAAATCTCAAGATTATCAATTTTTGAATATTTTAAGACTATTTTGCACTTTTGGTTTAAAATGTCTCTTTGGATCAAGTTTGTGAATTTATGACTATTAATTATCAATGTTGAAATTGAAATTGCTTTGCTTTTCAATAAAAAAAATAACATGAATATAAGTTTTACATTTATTTTAGTATGTACCTACATCTATTTAAGATCGAGATAAGAAATTTTGAAAAATTGAAAAATTTCGAGTCATATGGCAAAACTGTCTTTAAAAATTCGTCAAATTTTAAAGTAGGTTTCCTTCTTCGTTGTTCGTCTCTCCAATTTGTTTTTTTTGCCGTCTGCTGGTATTGATTATTTTTTAAATTTTTTAAATTTTAATTATACCTACTAATTAATACCTAAGTTTTAACTAGTTAAGTATGCATATAGGCTAGATATATTCTAGCATCTAAAGCTTAACAGACAGACTTAGGTAGGTAGAATTTTTACTTATATACGAGTATGCATTAAAATGAAAATTTTGGACGAATTTGCTATTTACTTGTGTCCGTAGGTACTACTTACTGATATTTGAAGCCGTAAAATTCGCACAAATCACAAAATAAGTTGAACATGCAAATAAGTAATAGAGATAGCGAAATAATCAGCAATAAAGAGGTCGATTCGAGTCAGAGTAATATGTAATAATTCATAAAGAATAAGAACGGAAAACTCTTGAATATTTTTAATCTAATATACTATGTGTATTACCCTATGTATGATATGATACATTTTACACATTTCCTGTACATTCATTTGTCTACTGATCTTTCAATATCAATAAAAGCGAGCACACACACAATTACAATTACAATTATTTCGATTACAATTACAAGAAACAGCAATAATCGAATCGAAAAAGAAGTTTACACCCATTATTTAAACAGTTTAAAAAACGAGTGCAGGTGTCTTATACATATATTATCATTTACAACAAGTACATACAAGTATTCTGTATTTATATGCCATTTTACACTACTTTACATTCAATAGGATTAGACAAAAAATCCTTAAATGATTTGATACAAGTTCTACGAGTAAACTACTTGTCAAATCCGTATCAAAGAAAGGTCTGATAGAAATTCTCTTTCAATTAAATGAGACGTCAATTCAAAATCAAAACAATTTTTTTGATTATAAATCGAGCAATTTTATGCCAAGCATAAAACTATCATTATTGACTTAATTTTTTTAAAACTTGAAATTTTTCAATTGAGAATTCTATTAGTACCTATACTACATAGTACCTACTTCAGATATAAGGATGTGTTATTATTTATATAGGAATATCTTAATTCTATTCTAATTCATATATTTACGAGGAATTTTATCGCACAATATTAATTCAAACTCAAATTCAGAAGAATAGTAAAATTGAATTTTTGATTTGCACTAGTTTAAAGGACGAATTTGGAAATAGGCGAAAAAATGTTATAATGCTTTAATCAGTTATTACACTATTTTGAGTCACTACTGATCCTGATCCTGACCTGAGACTGAGAACGACAACTAATTGAAAATTATTTGTAAACAAAATTTCAAAATTGCAAGAATATCTAATCTAATCTACGAGTAATCCAAAATTGAATTAAATTGAGTTTAAAATAAAATACAAAAACCTCTTAATTAAAAGGTTATTTATCAATTTATTAACAATTTCAATCACTTTGCTGTAAGAGGATTAGTTTTTATATCTATATAATGTTTGTAAAATGTCGTAATATCTTAAATATGAATAACATAATTAGGTACATATTCGAATTTCGAATTGCTTATTTCAACTTAAAATGTATTATGTATGCATAAATCGTCTCGATCGGCCCATTTTAGTAAAAAGTGATGATGTCTTGAAGCAATAAAAGTGATCTTGATGGGTGGGCATCTTCTCTTTAGTAAATATTTGGGAATTTGAGACGATTTTTATGACACCAGAAAAAATAACAAGGTGAACATCTTCAGAATTTCAATTTTTTTACCTCAAAAAAAATTAAACAATCTACATAGGTTCATATGTACAGAGTATCTGTAATCTGTAAAAACTCAATCTATTAATATAGAAATTGAAGCTTTGAGGGATTTTATTACTTGTGTCATAAATATAAAACTAGATAAAAATAAGTACCTACATGCATACCTACATTTTGAAATTTGAGTACTTTTAAATGCCCACATGCATTTCTGACCTTTTCTAAGATTTGATGTTAAAAGTAAGTATTAGGTACTAGCATCTTTAATTTTCTATTGTATTTTAGAATTTTAGGCTATCTTTAAGCTGTAAAGTAAATGTAAAATATTTTTAATATATTACATGATATGATAGGTCGTAATTAGTAATGTCTATTCTGTAGTAGGTTCCTACATTTAAAATCCTTTGAAAAAAGTGCTTGACAGACAAACTCGTAAAATCGAAAAGAAACGAGGAGATTTCTTTAATGTTATAAATCTTGGTATTTTTATATTTGCTAATTGGGGATTTTGTGATTTTTTTAGGGATGACCAAGTCATTGCCAATCATAAACATTTACAGATCTCTGATCGTGAATAAGATGACCTGATATTTAAAATAAATAATTACAGGCATTCTGTATTACTTACTACAGATATACCTGCGTGGTGTAGTTTACCTAATAGTATAATGAAAGGTTGTCAGTAAAGTAAATAAAAAACAAATTCAAATCTATAATTATCTAATCTTGCTCGAATTTAGAGATTTGAGTCATTTGAGGCAATTTCTTAGCATTTTGAATGAATTTTTAAGCATCAAAGTTCTGAATTCACCCTCAAATATATCTATCTGTATGTGTAGTGTATGTATATGATTAGTTAGGATAGGGGATAGGGTACTTTGATACTTTACATAATGCTAAGTATCTTTTTTTAGGTTAAATTTTAGAGGGTTATGTTATAAAGCAAAAACGCACACCTTTTTGATTGAATTAGCTAACGATAAGAATTGTTTACAAAATTTTTGACATAAAACTCCAAAATCATAAATAAACATAGGTACTTTACAAGTTACAAGTATATATTTACAAATGCATAAAATCTCTAAAAGGACTTTAGTAGAGAAAACAGAAGCCAAAATTTCAAGTATTTTATCTATCATATCTTTCAGAAACAAAAATTAAAGAGATAAGTTGATGAAATAATTGCTTTATTTCGTTTTGTTTAAAAAGTCTCGAATAAATTTCAATGTCTTACGAGACGAGACGAAGAAAAAAGACAAAAACCAAATTAATTGAATCAGAAGTCTATAATTTCTATACAGTTCATCAACTGCCATGAACAAATACAAAATATTAGTACATAACTACAATCTACAGTTAATAATTCGCAGTATAAAGTAAAATGGTAAGTCAGCATGTGGTTTTTTTCTTTATATTTATTTGTTTTTATGCATTTTGCTTGTAATATGGTATGGGAAACCTTGGTCTCTAAAATCTCCTTCAAATTCAAATTCAATTTATGATCTCATCTCCGACAGTGATCATTATTATTTCATTTTACATTTTATTTGAAATCATAAAGTACAAAGTAATCTTCATCAACTCAACTTCCGCTCAAAATCGCCAGTTTGAGGTTACAAAATGCAATTATTTATTCAATATCTAGTAGCTTGTACTTGTACTTTTATAAGAGCTGTACTGCCCATTATTTTTGTCTGTTTTAACTCTAAAAAGTGCTCTAAAATGCTAAAAAGTTTCCAAACATATTCCCTAATTTCCTAAAAAAATATTTCAAAATTTCGAAAATTCGAATCGTAATTTTCTCTTTCTCAAATTTTTCACAAATAAAATCTATTCTGTATTTTGTATTTTGTAAACAAGAATTTGGCCAAATTTTTTCAAAGATTTTTTTCAAAAAGCTCAGCAATTTTTTCAAATTTTTGGTCAAACTGCTAAAGCAAACATCGAATCAAAAACAATAGGTATTTCACTTAATTTCAAGTACCCTAACTAGATCTACACCTACACCTACTTATTTTACAATGGATTTACAGATATACTCGTAATTAAAGTATGTAGAAGTAACTTCTACATTACTTCTACATACTTTACTCGTAATTACAAAGTACTAATTACTTTTAAATTAAGATTAACCTGCGTTTTAATTACAGTCAGTGATAAGAATGAGACAATTTTGATGATTTTATGATGGTTATGACATGACAATTTTTGTATACCTAATTTTTATACAAGATCGAGATTTTTATTACATACAGTATTAATCATAGTAGACCTATTTGATGTCATTGAAATTTAATTAAATAAATTAAAAGACCCTACTATTTTGCCAGATATGTCTTAATTATATTTATAATGTTGAAACAGCAATTTATTAACCTTTATCTTAAATCAAATCTACACAATACCTAATACATATTATTGTATCTATCTATAAAGTGTTCATAAAGCAATTCATTTAGCTCAAATTTGCTTAAAATTTACAATTTAGGTAGGTGACTAGGTAGATACTTTACACTTTTTTCGATTAAAAAAATCCTCCACGTGTTTCGACTTCTTTAATCTTAAATGCAAATTCGGCTTTTGATGAACAAACAATAATTTAATGAGGATAAAGACAATTAATGTGTCCATTAAACTAATATTTTATGGCTTCATCACTAGAGCCAGGCCAGGACATGCCATGGGTTAATTGTAATTTACTTTACAGGTGGGTTTAATAGTCAATTTACATATCTATCTGTATAATATGATAGGTAAAATACCTAGTGAAATAGAAATACAATACGCTCATATATAGTACCAAATTGTCCAATTTTTTCAACTCTTCATTGCATTCTAACTAATTTGCTTATAAGCTCATGTATGTAAATTACTTTTATGTAATTTAATTTATGATTTTATTTTAAAAAACGGCACATATCATCGAGTCAAATGGATTTTGTTTTAAGGGCTTTACTACTCATATAAAGACAGGTACTGAACTGATACTTCTTGTACTGATACAAGTATTTTATATTTACCTTATATTGAAGCATTATGGAAATTTAAAATTTTTTAAAATAATAGAAATTCGAGGCTAGTGAGGGCTCGTGCTAATTGTATTTTGCAAATAGTTAAAGCTTAATTGATATTGATATAATGGAACTCATTAACTTGAAAGAAACAATTCATTTTTTTAGGTAACTTGACTTTGACCGTATTTTTGTAATTTATGAATTTGTTAAATATGAAAAGTAAATTGCAAGTTACTACTACTGTATGGTATTATGTACTAGTATTATATGTGTATGCAGTACAGTACATAATGCAGAATGCAGGATCATCGAATAAATTTGAATATTTTACGAGTATCTACAATACGATATTAAAGGGTATCTTCGACTTCTGCTGGCCTTTATATGAGGCCTGAAAAGGCCTGAAAGACAAAGAGATCCTTTGAATCCATTATTTATTACTCGTATTTAATTATTTAAATTTTGCTTTATCTAGATTAATTAAATTAGTTTATAGTTATAAAGTTATTAATATTTTCCAACTTCACTAACAAGTCCTCCAAATGAAGTCAAATGCCACAAGGTCAACCCAAACTAACATAACAATTAAAAACAAACCATTTAAGTTAAGTTAGCAAAAATGCGGTCCTGTCCAAACCCTAAAAATTCGAAAAAAGGTAATAAAAGCCTAAAAAAACTGCATCGAGTCGCCATCTACGTACAATTGAATTACGTTTATTACGAACGCACGTGCGTGCCAGTGCGTGCGTGTGTGTACGATTACGATATATCGCGTCGAGATCGCGATATACGAATGAATAATATTACATTACGAGACATTCGATTCAAAGATCGAACTTTTATATAGCGCACCACACCGCACCGCTCTTTTTAAATTAAAATTTTGAGCGCACCGCACCGCACCACACAGCGCACCGGTGCGCTCGGAGCGCACCACACTTTCGCACTTTCGCACACCGAGCGCACCGCACCACACCGCACAGCGCACCGGTGCGCTCGGAGCGCACCGGGTGCGGTGTGGTGCGGTGCGCTATTTTCCGCACAGCGCACCGGTGCGGTTCGATCTCTGTTTAAAAGGGTTTTTTTTGAACTTGATTCCCTCCTTAGGATTCTACCAAAAATGTGAAAAATGATTCGAGGGGTTAGCTGAGATTTCTAAACCCTACTTTTTTACAATTTTTTTTTTCACTCAAACTTTCTAATAAAATATAAGGTCAAAGATCATGCCTATCTTTTTTGACCTAGTTGCTTTTATGAGGGGTAAACAATCACATGTGCATTTGGACCATCTCAACTCCCGGTTGATCATTGGCCTGGGAAGGCAACCAAACCATCATAACCATGAACATTATTCAGTACAGTATTAGAGGCAAAAATTTATTTTTTTAAAACATGCTGCGTCACTGAAGAATGAAAAGGTTACAAAACAAATCGAATTTTCTGGTAGGGTACTAAAAAAAGGTTAAATCTCGAAAGTAACGTTTGTGTTGGTACCATTTTCAAAAAATTCTAGCTCTAAAAGTTTCTGGAAAAATGTTTTAAATCATCATATAGGATTTTGTGCAGTAAACTTTGAATGGTTTTATGGCTTGACTTTTTAATTTAATGCAGATATCCTGGAATTTATAATGAATTTAGAAGTTGAGCAAGTCAAAACCGTTACTTTCGAGATGTTTTCTCGTACCTTTTGTTAGTACCAGAAACTTCGATTTGAAACCTTTTCATTCCTAAGTGACATATGGTAATTGGTAATGGCTTATTACTATTACTTATTGCATTGTATTAATGATTGAGTTTGAGATGCATCAATCTTAAATCTTAAAGGCCCATTTTATCCCATAAGAGAATATTAGTGGGGTGATGAAAATGAAATCTGAGATCTTAACCAAAATTGGCATAAATAAACCCTATTATAAAACCCTTTAGAGCTTATAATGGTGATTCATACCTTGTTTAATTTAAAATCGGTCCAGTACCCTACCTAGTTTTCGTGTTATCCTCTGAGATTAAATTATTCCAAGTAATTATATCACACAAAAAATTTCCATTAAATTAGCTAACTAAACAAAACAAGTGTACCAAACAAAACTAATAAATCAAATGCATTATGTAAATGTAATATATAAAGTGGCTTATATATATTATTTTAAATAAAAACAACAATCTAATCAATAGGCTTATGTACAGTTTATTCTAAGTATACATTATTATACAAAATATCTAAAATAAAACGGATTTATGATACTACATTAATTTGTATAATACAGATATCAGTATAGGTGTTAAAACTAAAACATCAATTGTCTCAAGTACCCTATATATAATTTATGATCTGCATTGCCATAAATTATTTTATGCATATCAAGATAAACGATACTCAAAATCAAAATCAACCGGAATATTATATTAGTTCATTTTTTTATCAGGCTTACCAAAAGCTTAAAAAGCATAAAAAACACTAAAAACATTTAAAACAAGCTGCGACAGGGGTAAACCTTAAATTAAATTATTATAAGTCAAACAAAATATAGCGTAAATATCTTAAAAAGAAAAAAAAATATATATAGCTTATAAGGTATCCATATTGTAAATTGTAAATACATATAAAAGCATAATTCTAGTGAAATCTTGCCAAAAAATGGAAATGAGATGCATATACAAAAACATAATTTTATTTAAGGGATCAAAGAGCATTATTTTAAAATCCTTGATTATTTTCAAATATAATTTTTTATAATCTGTCATATAAATTATGAATATTTTTCATAGAAAGACATGAATAAATGATTATCTTTATCTTTTCTAAAAGATATTTTAAATAATCCTCTAAAAATCCCATAATTAAAAATGCTTTAAAGTCCAAGTATAAAAATGAATGCCTCAATAAAATAAATTTCTATTCTTTCTATGGATCTTTCCATTTCCATTCAAATTAGAGTTTCAAAATGTTAAATTTTTTATTAATTTTGGCATTTTGCACCTTAGGTCAGGCTCTAATAAGAGAATATCATTTAGAAATCTCTTATTTTGAAGCATCACCAGATGGAGTTAAACGGCAAGTGCTAGGAATTAATAATCAATTTCCAGGTCCAACAATTAGAGCAACGATTGGCGACTATTTAATTTTACATGTGAAGAATTCAATACAAAATGGCGAATCAACAACAATTCATTGGTAATTTATATAGTTAAATCAAAATTTTCCAAAATTTTCCAATTTTTTTCCTAAAGGCATGGATTAGAGCAGGTTTATACACCTTGGATGGTATTTTAAGATTTTAAAATTTTAAGAAATTTCATAAAATTTTAAAAATTTCCTTATAGGATGGTCCTGAAAATATAACCCAATGCCCAATTGTACATGGATCCACTATGAAATATGAATTTTATCTCAAACAATCTGGAACTTATTGGTAATTTTATTACAAATTATGAAAATTTGGCCTTTTTAAAGTTATTTTTATGATTGTGTGATTTTGAAAGGTATCATTCTCATCATGGAAGCCAGTATGTATGTAAAACACCTTTTAAAAGAATATCTTGGGGTTATAATAGGCTTTCTGACCTTTCTAGTCTACGGGTCGCGGTCAAAATCCTATATGCCAAAATCCTAACATAAAAAAATCCCTATGACTGAAATCCTACCTAACCAAAATCCTACCGACCGATATCCTACCTAAACTAAAATCCCAGCTAAAAATCCCATCTAAATAATATGAGCATACCCATCTGGCTTTTTTCATCAAAACATCAAAAATTGAAATTTTTGTAATTTTTGACTTAAGCTGCCCAATTTTGGCCAATTTTGAAAAAAATTGCATATCAAAAACCTCAAAAATTGAAAATTTTGACAAAATTTTGAATTTTTGTCAGATTCAAAATATATTTAACTCATATTTATACTCGTATGAATATGTATATATTAAGATTTAATTGAGATTAGATTTAAATGGGATTTTTAGATGGAATTTTAGTTTAGGTAGGATTTGAATCGGTAGGATTTTGGTTAGGTAGGATTTCAGTCAGATGAGATTTTGGAGGTAGGATTTTGGTATGTTAGGATTTTGGCAGATAAGATTTTCACCTAGAGCCTAAGTATGTATATGGTTTTTATAAGACTACTATTTTTCTCTTTTAAAAGGATCCTGTACAAGATGATTCGGTACGGTATGAGTTGGCTTGTGCTATCCCTCCTCTTGAGTTAAAATCTTTTTCAAGTAAGTACTTAATATTTGTATTTTATATATCTATTCATCAATGTGTAACATTTTTGAGAGTGCAATTAAAAGTAGATTAATCACTTTTTTATTTTATTTCTCTTTTTTTTTGTAGTCATTGAGCAGAGTAAAATATGGTTGGTAGTTTTAAAATTAGCTCAAGATGATTGTATTGAAGTACGTGAGAGGATATTGACCAAATGTTTATCTACTGTTAATCCCTACTGTGAACAAAAGGTAACTTATTAATATTTAATAAGGTGTAGTGTAATTAACTTTAAACTTTAGATCTATCCATTTAAAATTTTAAATCATTTTTTAATTATTCACAGGCTTTTGAAATATTACTTGAAATATTTTATAATCAATTTGTCCAGTACAATTTGGTCGAGGGATGTCTTGTGATGCTACTCTTTCTTAAGATGGACCAGATGATCACACTTGATAGTGCTGATGATGAAGTTTGTGTTTAAATTTTATTTAAATTAGTTGTGCGAGTGAAGCGAGCACCCACTATTCAACTTTGCTTGCACTTTGTTTTGTCCGTCTGTCTGTCTGTCCAAAGCCCAGAGGATAACTCGAGAACTCCTCGACCGATTTTAACCAAATCTGGTATGAAGGACCCGCCTAGGGTCTAGTTGTGCATGCTCGAAAAAATTTCTGACTGCCCCACCCCTTGGGGTCAGGGGACCCTTTAAGGGTTCCCCATGTTAATCAAATGGGAAAAATCAAATATGAGGTAATCGACGACGGAGATTCAGAATTTGATGTCCGCTTGACCCGGGAGTTGACCTTTGACCCCATAAATTGACCCTTGAACCCGAAAAATGGGATAACTTGAGAAGTTTTCAACGCTTTGCTCGCACAATTAATAATCAACTTCTAGTGAGTTGATTAAAGCCTAGTTTTAGTTATTCTTAAAACTTGAAGGGTCGTAATTGAATATTCTAGGACTTTTTTCATAGCTGAATAGATGATAATTTATTTACTTTTTTGTATTATAGGAAGAAGATAGACTGTTTGAGCGAAGTGAATTAAACAGCTTTAAAGAATTGCCAATACTTGTTAAATTATTTACTCAAAAATTTCCATCCAAAGTTTTTTCGACAATAAGTGAAAGAGAACTGGAAAAGTGCGAATTGTTTAATCTGCTACCAAAAACTTTGGGAGGAGCAGGTGAGCATGAGGATTTAATCCAGATTATTTCATCTAACTTAGACGATCGTTTGGCTGAGGAACTAATATCGAGTTTTTTTACTAACAAAATCCTTCCATAAAACTATTTTTATATAAAAATATATTATATTTTATTAGAATAGTAGGTATATTTTGATTTTGAAGGAATTTATTTTATTTTATATCGTTTGCAATATTAGTCTAGAATAAAATGACTTGTTGTTGATACTATAATAATAATAGTGGTAATTTAAGACAAATCTTTAAAAAATAAAAATATACATTAAAAAAAGTGAAAGAGAGATAACAAAACACAACAGTAAAAAGGTATCTTGAGTTTCTTAGGATTAGGACTACTCGTATGTATCTGGTAGGTTGCAATAAGATTAATTTACGTATAAAATCTTGTAAAATTTTCTAAATTAGATCTACTATTTAAGAGTTAATATTTCCCTCGTTCACTTGTGAACCCATGTTTTGGATGAGCTTTATAAAAATATTAAGTTAAATTGTAGGGATTTGATATAATTTAATAATAAGTATTTTGGCTACCTTGATAGTTGACCACGTTCATTTTCCCATTTTTGTCCATGAATCCGTATTTACCTAACAATTTAAAAATTTGATAAAATAGTCAAAATTAGGATACTAACTACATTTAATAATACATTTAATAATACATTTAAAAGGTCAATGTACTATTTACCTTTGACATGACCGCTGCCATCCTTCTCTTCATGTCTAAATTGTCTGTTATACCTTTAGAATGGTTCAAAAAAAATTGCAAAAAATTAGTTTAAAAGGTCTCTTATCTATGATATAGAATATTATAATATGAATATTATGCTTCTCATAAGTTTTAAATTTAATTTGATGTAAAATATAAGGCCAAAATGAGGTTTCTACGATATTTTTACATGACCTAGAGGTCTGAATTTGAAGTTCGAAGCCTATAATTTTGAGTAAGAGAATCTAAAAAACCAATTGGCAGATTTTCTTCTGTTCTACCACAAAATTTCACTTTCAGAGTTCAAAGTCAATGTCAGAGATACATTTTATAGATTACATTTTTTTTTTTACTTTCAATGTCATTTTTATATCTTGAAAGATAATTTACTAACTTACTAACTTGCTACTTACATTACATTTACCTACTTAATTATAAAATAAGTACAGACAGGTAAAAAAAAAACTAGTCAGGATTTTGATAAGAAAAAGCTTATACAGTATTCAGTAAGTAAAACCACAGGTAAAACTGACCTGACTTATGTATTGCATTTAACTATCGTAAATTAAACTTATATCTAAGGATAAGTACCCTACATGCATAATAAGAAGTATTGTATGATACTATAGTAAAATTAAAAGGGATTATATTGTCTAAAATGAATGTCTGTATTTCTTGTATCAATTTCTAAAGATTCGATTGGTTATGTCATGAAAAGTTTACGTAACTTTTTTGTTTTTGCGAACCTTATAGAAAAACTTGGTCTAATTCGATAGATCTCATCGAGCTCTATCGATCCTCCGCAAAGGAATTTTCCTAAAACCATCTCAGAAGCTCGTATTTTAATTTCCTCATAATTTTTAATTTTAAAACTTCAAAAATTGATACATTCGCGATTTATATTTTTTAAATTGTGAGTATTTATCGACAAAAATCTGTATCTTATTCTACAGCTTAACATAATATGATAATATGGAATGTATAAGGCTTTTACGATAATTCGACGGCAGTTATTTTATTTTAAATTTCTTGATAAAAAAAGATAATTATCCGAGTGACAAAAGGGCAATGAACAATCTAATCAGGACTCCTTAATCAAATGATTAAAAACTCGTAAATAAACACCATAATTAAACCTATTCAAACTTCACAAGTCAGACTTAAAAGTAAATGAATTTCCCTTTCTCAAAAATGTAAAATAAAAAAACTACGTTATAAAATAAAGTCGATATTAAACTTAAGTACCTACAGATACAAATATAAAGATCGTATTTAAAGATGCGAGACGGAGAGGTCATTTTTTCGTATTTCTCTCTAATTATGAAAGCGAAACAAGGCAAAGGCAAAAAAAAATATTTATCTTAATTGCAATTAAATAATTGGTCCTAAATGACCATTGGAAATGCTCATTTTAATGATTTATACCCATTTCAAATTTCAAACCCCCCCTGTGTGTACTTTTCACATGATTTTTTTAAAGAATCTCAGCAGCTTTTTTTTGTTCCACTCTAATTTGTTTTCTGTTGAATTGAACTCGAGCGGTTTATTTTTATATATACATAAGTATCTACCTATTACAAGTCCTTTTACATGAGAAAAAAGTTAAATTTTTTAAAAGGATTTTAAAGGTAATTAAATATTTACAAGATTTTTAACCCAAAATTATAGTTTAGATTCTATTTTACTGGCTCTAGGTGAAAATCCTAGCTGCCAAAATCTTAAGATACCAAAATCCTACCTCCAAAATCATCTGACCGAAATCCTACCTAAACTAAAATCCCATCTAAATCTAATCTCAATTAAATCTCAATATACGAGTATATCTATTCATACGAGTATAAATATGAGTTAAATATATTTTGAATCTGACAAAAATTTAAAATTTTGTCAAAATTTTCAATTTTTGAGGTTTTTAATATGCAATTTTATCAAAATTGACCAAAATTGGTCTGATTTAGGCAAAATTTAGTCAAAATTTTCAATTTTTATGGGTATGCAGTATGCTCATATATTTAGATGGGATTTTATTTTAGATAGGATTTCGGTCAAATGTCATTTTGGAGGTAGGATTTTGGCAGGTAGGATTTTGACCGCGACCCTATTTTACTAGCTTTTTTAGAACTCGATCGAGTATATTTTACATTCGATAATCATATAAAAAGGTCGTAATATGTTTGCATTTTGCAAAATTTCTGGTCAAATTTTAAATTAAATCGATAGAGCTCTTGGGATTTTAGCTCGAATAAACCAGTTTTGGGGACTTAAAGTTCATAAATATCAAGAATTTGATAGGATTTCTTGCATTTAATTAACTAGATCTCTGTATAAGGTACTTGCCTTTTCTAAATAAATCTTTATAGGAAATTTTTGATAGTAAAAATGCAAGTAGATAGGTAGTTTGGTTATTTTATGCTTGAAAAATCTCAATTAAATCTGTTTAAAATTGACTGCAATTGCTAATTGCATTTTCTTGTAAAATAAAAGTTCTATTTCGAATGGATTTTTAAATTACATTTTACATTTAAACTGAATAATAGTGTAGTTAACTTTACAAGGTACGAATGAATGTGCAGTTAAAATGGATAATTTTGTGGTTTATACGCTTTTTAATTTGATGCTTTTACTTTCTATGTAAAACTCTAAAGCCTATACTTATCTTTATATCTCATGATCATGTAATAAAAATGTTTAGTAGGTAATTTTGTTTTTTACCCGTGTCCTGTGTCGTAACCAAATCTGTAGGAGTAGGGACCTTGATGTCCTGTAAATATTCAGAATTTTAGAAATTTTTCAAATTTTTCAAAATTTGGTAATTATAATACCTGAGACATGGTAGAGGATTCGGTCACCGTTCGAATGAAAGTCGTTACCATGATGGCCTGAAGCTGCCTAAAATGTTCAAATTATAATATTTTAAGCATTTTTTTTTTGACTTTTTTGATGGACTTGTCTCTTAAATCAAACTGTTTTAAGGGCACTTGAAAATAGTCTTGAAAAATCTATTCATCTAAAGTTTTTTGAATAATTTCCTGAATTTCAAAATTACTAATTGCATTCTAATTCTTTTTAGTGTATAAGCTAACCAAAATATTTCCTAAAATAAATCTGATATTTTACCTGTTGTGGTTCATAATTAGTCGAAATTTGACTCTCACTTTTGCTCATTGGCCCTCCAATGATTGTTGGAGATTCGAGTAAAATCGGCTTCAATTTCAATTGATTTGACCTTCTTGATTCTTCGAGGTCTAAAATTTCTGCTCTTTGTGGACCACTGGAAGAGTTACCTTTGTAAAATTTTCGAAATCTTTTTCCAGACTTTTTTCTCCATGTTTTTTGATCATTTGATGATGACATCATCATTGGTTTTCCATAATAAACCTCTTCAGATTGTCCAGATGGATTTAGAGATTCATCAATTGGTCTGAAAATAACTTTTCCACTTTCTTGTGGGGATCCAAATGGACTATTTTCTTCGTCAGATGAAGAACCACCAAATGGGCCACCACCAAATGGTCGCATAGGTCTTGTAGAAGGTCTCATAGGATTTGATCTGTAGATGACTGGACCATTTTCATCACTTTGTTGATGAGGATATGATGGTCTATGGCTTGAGGGTTGACCACGATGTCCACGGGGTGGACCATGGTGACGATGTCCTCCTGGTGGTGATGGACCTTCGAAATTTGAAAAACCAGCGAGGTGATTTGAGCTTGGACCTTGTCCAAAGGGTTTTTGAACGTCATCTAAGGTGATGATTTCAGGTTCTCTGGAATCATAAGCACCTTGTGGACCACCCTGCCAAAACAATTACATTCATAAATAAAAAAATATTCTAAACATTTCCCTGATAGCTTTATGAATTTTGTAGTACCCTACCCTACTCTACATTTAGCAAAATCCATGAAAATTTTTGTTTTTTTTCTTAATTTGACTAAAAAAATTCTTTTGTAGTATAAATCTCATCTAATAATTCATGGGTAATAATCCAATTTCTGATTCTAATTATTAAGTAGGTATGAAATAACAAAATAGGTAGGGTACTTAAAGTAGGGTACTAGATATTTGAATATCTATTTGTAAAATTTTGTAAAAATGTATATAGGTAAGTAAGTATCTATTAGAGTAGGATCTTATCTTACGAGTAATTTTATTGAAATTGAAAAATTTGACTACCTGGAAATCATCATAGTATTGTGGTCCTTGTCCTTGGGAGTAGTAAGAGGGCCCTTGACTTGAACTTGGTGATGGGGATCCTCCATAATGTGGTGAAGGAGCTACTCTATATGGTCTGGAAGAACCTGACGAAAAAAGTCCGCCACCAGGTGGTCCCCTTGAGGATGGACTACCAAAGTATGGTCTTGAAGGCCTATCTTGTTGGTATCCTTGATAGCTTGACGATGGTCCTCCACCACTACCACCAAAATATGATGGGAATCCTTCAAATCCACCACCACCATTTGGTGATTCATCATTTGATCCACCACCGAAACCAGAGAAAAGTCCAACTCCTGATTCTTGTCTTGTGGGTCTTCGATAACCACCTGGTGAACTTGGTGGTCCACCACGATATCCTTCATGACTTGGTTTCACGTATACAGGAATTCCAATGGCTTTCATTCCATTTGGTGGTGGTGAATGACTTGGATTTGATGGTGATCCAATTGGACCAGGACCAGATCCAGATGGATATCTTGGATATTTTCCAAATCCTCCTCCTTGATTTGAACCTCCTTGGTAATCAAAGTCAGGGTGGCCACTAGATGGGAAATAAGGCCTGTAGCCTTCAGAGTCTGGACCTCCTTGACCTTGTTGGCCTTTGCCAGTTTCTGAACCTGTGAGGTCTTTAAGTGTGTACCCTTGAGGATTATTTTGACCTCTTGAACCGAACATATTTCGAATGGGTCCCAGAATATCAGAGAATCTGAATTGACCTGGGCCAGGCGTCGATTCTGACAGACCTATGGCCAGGCATAAGACCTAAAATTTACAAAAATATGACAATTTCACACACATTTTTCCTCGCAATATATAACTACTTAAGGGCATGGATTATGTATATTGAATTGAATAATTATTAGGTACCTACATATTTTAGGTAGGGCACTTAATGAATTTTGTTAAAAAATATTTGAAAATTACAAATTTGATTTAAGTATACCTAGGTACATTTGATTGATACATTTATCAGTAGGTAGGTAAAGATGTCTTAAGGTTTTCTGGACAACTTTTTGCTAAACATTTTAGGATATTATCTATAAAGTATCTATCTATCTGTAGTTATATAAAGTATCCTACTGATAGCTGAGTTTTAAATGACTATTTTGGTTGAATATTTTTGTTCTAACTTTACCCCTGCCTGCATGAAATTAGCCCAAAATATTTTTTAGTTTAGTTAGTTATGTAATGTAGTTTAGTTTAAGTTAAGATTTTTTAGGATTAATTTCATATAGGGACAAAGTTAGACCAATAATATAGGGGTAGATTCAACTAAAATAGGGATGAAATTAAATCTGAGCCGTTTTAAACATCCAAAAATGCACTCATTATACCTGCAAGTTTCTGATAAAAATTTTGTATTTTTTACTCTTTTTTTGTGATATTTTTTTCAAAATTTTGCACAAAAATTACTTTCAATTTGTAGGTATGTCAAATTATGGAAAATTTTGTGATACCTAATGGTAAGTGAGATTTATCGTAGGATACATACTTGTACCCTACTTGTATTTGTTGTTTTTATAAATACTATTTCAAAGTCAAGTCTCAGGATCTTATTATAATGAAATGGTGTAAAAAATATATTTATAGGTACATTGAACATTTATACTTGTAATATTCTCATAATACTTATTATAATTAATAATTACAATTTTTGATTATTTTTGTCTATATAACTAAAAGGATCTCTTCGGCTTTCAGGCCTTTTCTATATTAAACCTCATATAAAGGCCTAAAAAGCGAGCCCATTATAACCCGAAGTATCCTTTCGAAAACGATAAATTAGCATAAACCTAAAAAATATCCGAAAAAATACTTACTAGAAATCCACGGGTCAAATGCATATCCAAAAATATTATAAATGTCACACACCCCCTTAAAACTAAACTATTATAGTTAACAACACAATAAAACTAAAATTATCCAAAATTGCCAAAAAAAATTTCTTAACTATTTTTGCCAAATTTTTGCCAAATTCTCAACTCGGACTGAGGAATTTGCACAATTTGGTCCAACTCATATACACTTTAATTAGAAATAAAATAATGATTCAGATTTACTACAAGTTTAAAGTACTTGGAATAATATACATATAACGTATGTACTTTATGTGTATCAAGTAAAGGGGTTAAAAAACCCCTGTTGAGTTGATCATTCATATATCTGTAGTATAGGTACTCGTAATCATATTTTTTTGAAATAAAGTTTAAAATTGTGGTTTACTCGATATATCGACGGATTTCTCTTTACTCGTACAAGTCCATAGTATAATAGATAGGTATAAGTGTGTGTATGATCTGTAAGGTGAACTATTCTGTAGTCTAGTAGTTTAATCTCTCACAAGGTATTTAATGTACTATTTGATTACATTTTATATTTTTAATATAGTTTAAGAGAGACTGCTGATGTTTTATTAGAAAAAAAAAGTTTATTATGGAGATTATTTGATTGGGTTGGGTTGAGGAATTCAACGAGTTGGAAAAAAAAGGAGAGATCTCAAAACTACTTCTCAGAATATTCGTACACACTTTGTGTATTTTTCAAAGCATTTTTGAGAAATAGTAGCTCATGCTTTTTCTGTCTGTTTATACTCTCGAATTTTGAGAGACCAAAATTTCATTTTTCAGAGCTTTTAGAATGTAAAGAGTAAGGAATACCTGGATTTTAAAATGCATTTTAGCCCTTATTAATCTGAAAGAACCTGAAAGGATCTCTAGGTCAATTTCCAAAATTTGTCAAAAATTTAGCCTGAAAATTACAAAGGATATCTTCAGCTTTCAGGCCTTTGCATGTTAAACCTCATATAAAGGCCAGAAAGCCCATTAAAACCCCAAGATACCCTTAAAAATGTGCTTCTTCTTTGAGATTACAAAAGTCAAATTCTGTCTTTCAAACTCAAATTTCTCAAAATTTCTCAAAATTTCTCAAAATTGGGCATGAAATATACAAAATTTTAAGGCTTCGGCTTCATGTCACGACTTTTAGCCTGTCATGTACGTACAAATGACTCGATTTTTAAGATTTCCTATGAAATATACTCTAGATTTTATACTCATTTGGACATAGAAATGCATATTTAATCAAAATTTTCAAATTTTTTTTACTATTTGTCGTCTATCTATATCTACTAATTAAGGAGATCCTGATATCTACAATTATATAAAGTCCCAGATTATAAAATTTCAAAAAATTTACATTTTTCTGTCAGTCAGTCAGTCATAAAATATGAGATGAGATGGCAAAGATTTCAGACCTCTAGGTCGATCTAAAATACACAGTGAATCCTATAGAGAGCTTTTATGATGGTCTATAACTAGATTAGGATTAGACTACTTACCTTATATTTTGCTTAGCTTAATTACAGGTGTGTTAAGGCGGCTGGCACTTCATATACCAGATTATTAACTACTCATTTATTTTTATTTTATTTTAGTTCGATTTTTATCAGGTAAAATACATACATACCTAAATGCAATTCAAATTATTTCTACTAAAAAAATCTCAAGAAATCGAATCTTCAATGTTAAATCCCCATTTACATTTCCTTACCTGAATAAACATACTTATTATTACCTAGAGCAAAATATAAGACTTCAAAATAAGTGAGAAAGTATATACCTAGTCTATAATTATTATGTATCCTATTTAAAGTACTAACACCTATCTTAAAGTAGGTATTTAAATTTCATAATAATTTAATTAAACCAATTTACCTATATATACTCTAACTAAACTGTATAATTGAAATAAGGTTTCTTGAACTCGTGTAATTTAGCATTTATTTCAGGAACAGAAAAAGTGATTTAAAATTATCTAATTTTGATACTTTGATAGTGTGAATTTAATAATATTAATGGCACAATTAGCCACAGATTTCACTTATTATAAAGATACAATTTTAAGCGTACTTTTAACTATCTAGATTGTAATTGTAAAAATTTGGATTCAAAATAAAATCTCAAATTTAAGAGTCATTCTTGGCCTATAGAATAGGCAAGTCATATCTGTAGGTACTGGAGAAATTTTGGAAAAAATGCCATTTTATATTCATAGTAGATATAAAGCTTTTTTACCTTATAAACTCGTTTTTATATCGAAGTCTAGCTCTAAAAGGCTTATTAGAATTAGAATTTCGAATATTTGCCAAAATTTTTAATAATCAAATCAACAAGGTTTACAACAATGGGAATTTGATAGAAAAAATGAGGAACGTGCTTTTGTAAGATTTTGTAAATTTTAGTATACCTTTAGTATAAGTCCTTTTTTTTGTAAAAGAAAGTATTTTGAGGTCATTGCAGCGTAACAATTTTGTAAATTTTGTAAATTTTTATTTACTTTAGAGCTACCTATATAGGTAGATAAGTATAGGTTCAAATTTGCTTAAAAGGTACATTTAGGTAACTTTATAAGTGCTTAAATAAATAATGTAAATAAATCTATCACTTTCGATCTCACAATTTCATTTTTATAATCATTTCTAAATTTAAAAAAAAACCTTTATTAGGTACTTACTACTTACCTTACAGAACAGATATATTTAATTCTTATCGGTCATGTTTACGTATTTATGTACCAGTGACTACCTACAAATATTTATAATTGTTTTACGAGTAGATTATCTCCGGAAACAGGAGTTCAACTGAAAGTAGATACCAAGTTTTGGTCGTTTTTTCCACAAAATTTCATTTTTCTAGTAAGTTTTATGTACAAGAATGTGGAAAAATTCAAGAAAAATTCGAATAATCTCTCATATTTTGGATAATTTTGGATTCGGTTAATTCTGTTAATTTTGGATAAAATTTGACCTATGAGTATGAGGTTATAGTCTCATAGAGGTATGAAATCCTAAAATTTTCTATTTGTCGTAAAAGACAAATAGAAATTTTTCAGAAAATGATCTTGAGTCGTTAGAAATAGACCCCGGTTTAATCACATCCCTAATTTGATTGAATTTACCCCTATATTTAAATGAAATATTTTTAGATTACTTTCATACAGGATTAATTAAAGAGTAAAGTTAGACCAAAAATATAGGGGTAAATTCAACCAAAATATTGATAAAATTAAGAATCCTTTTAAAATTTGCTTAAATTTTAATTAGAGGTAGTAAGTAAACAAGTAAAACAAAGTGTATAACATTTTTGCAGATTATTATTTTATAAATTAAAATCATCCATATGAAAAGATGAGCAAAGTCATCAATCTCAATTAGATTTGAACTCATCTTTCAAATCCAATTTTTCTAAGCCAAAAAAGTTATTATTTTTCCCCTTTCTTAATCTACGAGTACAATCCACAACTAACTACTTTTTTAATTTTTAAAAAATCTTATAGATCACCTATACTGATATGCTTTTGTATACAAAATATAAAATTTACAAAGTTAAGTTAAGTTAAGTGATCTAGATTAGATTTAGATTTGTTTTTTTTAATAAATAAATACGAGTAAATAGGTATAAAGATCAATCGAGAGTTTCTTTTTTAAGAAAGCAAAAACTTTTCTCGATTCGTTCGATTCGATGGGTTGAACGATTTCTTCAACTTTGACCAGACAAATAAACAAATTCACTTTTTTTTATATATTATAATATTATAGGTAGGTAAGTATATTTAAAAGATAATTAACCACTTATTAGTAAAGGATTTTTAACTTTTTCTTTGATTTTGATAGATTAAGTTCTTTGGGTTTTTAATCAAATCATTCAATATCAGTTCAGTACCCCTAGCCCCTACCTATATTATACGAGTAGATAGTCATTTAAAAACGCGAGCTAATTTTCCTATCAAGAAAACTACATTTGATTTTGAATGAAAATTTTACAATTTTTTGATTTTATAGGGCAAAATTTCTATAAAAAGAAAAAGTATCTTGAGTCTTGAAGTGTACAGTCGAAGATCTCTATAAAGTTAAAGCTCAAGAGATTTTGAAGTTTCAAAGCCACATATAAATAAAAATCTATCAAAATTCTGTAATTTTTTTTCTGAAACTCCTTACTTAAACTTACTATTCAACTTTGCTTGCACTTTGTCCGTCTGTATGTCTGTCTGTCTGTCGGTTCGCGGCATTATAACTCGAAAACTACTCGACCGATTTTAACCAAATTTGGCATGAAGGACCCTTAT